>JAJEJH010000229.1:0-178848 GCA_026122585.1 Anacardium occidentale
TTTTTCACAAAATCTCAAATAATAATAATTGAGGCAAATTAAGACAAGTAAAGATAGATAGAGATAGAAAGAAGAAAAGGGTGGTAATGGTTGAATGAGAAATTTAGAGGGTTTGTAGCAATTTATCAATTTATTTTTGTAGACACTAAAATGAAATCCACACCAACCCTATAAAAGTCGTGCTTCCTTGCTTTATGAAAGTCTCTTCGAATTCTAGATCCATGCAAGGGACTCATCATTGTTAGCACACGAGACATGCAAGATGATCAATATGTTTATGCATGGTCATGTGTTGAATCTAAATGATCGTGCATTGAGAAAAATGTCTAAAAGGCCTTTACACGATTGACTTTACGCGACGAGGTTAGTAATGTTGCTCTTTTTTCACATAATATGATTGTGCATCCTACTACTACACTATCGTGCATCTTCTCAACCTTTCTTTTTGGTGAACAGACGTTGCACGACATTGTTGCATGACTATCCTAATAATGCACCTTTTCATTTCTTATTTGCATGTTGGAGTAGTAACTTTGTGCGTGGTCGTGCATTAATTGAGCATCATGATCATCTTGCATGATGAGACTACACAATCTTAGAAATTGTGTCTTCTCATAGGGTAAAGCACACGATCACGTGTTAACCACAAACATTGTGGTGTGTTTGAACTTTGACTTTTTTCTACAACATGATGATGTTGACCAAGTAAAGAACTTGTGTTTCTTCACAACTACTATTATATGATCATGTGTCTTATATGAACATGATCGTGCTTTTGACTTTTACTCAATACAAGAAGGTTGCACGAGTAAAGTGGTTGTGTTAGTCCTAAATTGTGCAAATACGATCGTACTATAGTTTAGTATGATCGTGTTAGATCCGAAATTTTTTCCAAAAATCACAAGTCTTAGCACAATCATGAGCACGAACTCATGTTTTTGACACATGAGTTATAATATAACTTTTCATAGTCGTGTTTAATGAGCACACAGTCGTGTGTTGCCTAAAACTTGTAAAAATAAAATTTTAACCTTTTTTGTCATAAACTAAGTCATATTATGAGTTAATTAGTCATTTAAACATATTTTTATTATTATCAAAATAATAGTTGTTCAACAATATAGATTTGAGTAGTAAAGATCATGATTTTAAAAATTGGTCGATCAAACTGTTGCCTAAAAGAAAAAAAAATAGAAATGATTTGTTGAAATCAAAAAATTCAAATTGAATGACCTCAGTAATCAAACTAAAATTATTTTTAAGATAAAATAAAATAAAATAAATGTCAAAAAAACGACTAATCAGTCTAACCACCTAATTATTCAACTATTAATTAAAAAATAATATTGTGAAACAAAGTCGGTGTGAAGTCAATTCATAACTCTGTTCACTAAAACCTTCTTCACAAAATCTTAAATGATAATGATTAGGGCAAATTAAGACGAGTAAAGATAGATAGAGACAGAAAGAAAAAGGGCTGGTAATCGTTAAATGAGAAATTTGGAGGGTCTGTAGAATTTATCAATCTATTTTTGTAAACACTAAAATAAAATCCACATATTTCACTATATTTGTCAGATGTCTCCATGAATTTCACATTTCACATCCTTACTAGCTACCATACATTGCTACTACATTTTATAATTACGGGTTGATCTAGGATTCCAACACAATAATAAAACAATTAGCATTATTTTATGTTGTGTGATTTCTTAATAATTGATAGGGATAATTTGAGAAAAAAATACTAAAACTCTAATAATATTTCGTGAGAGTATAGATAATTGATCATTTTAAGTTAATTCGAATTGTTTTAAGTCAATCTAAATATATTTGAGAAAAAATTTTGATACCATTCTAATTTGAATTAGAATGGAATTAAAAGTCTTTAACCTAAAACTTAAAGTGATATAACATAAATACAATATGATGACATAAACTATCAAATATAGTGATGAGCTACCATTATTCACCAATCCAATAAGATTAAGGTCTAACTCATCATTAGGACACTACATTTTGCAACTTCTGGAAGTTGTGTTGAATAATGGCACCTCCCATTATTGAAGAGTTGGAAAGATAGCAACATGGTAACCGAACTTTTTAGGTAAATAATCGCAATAATAGTTGTGTTACTTTTCATGGGAAAATGACATAAATCAAAAGCATAATTGATTTTAAAGATTTTGAAAGAAAGAAAGAAAGAAAGAACCTTTCTTGAAGGAGTGTGCTAGGATAAGGCTAGACCCACCTGGCTTTAGCCGCTTTTAAGAATAATCGACGCCTTCAAAGCTTCATTTTATTGGCCGGCAGGTCTACAGGCCAACTTGGCTACCTTACAGTGTTAAAATGAATGGGTAATATTTTCTAGATTAAGTTGATTAATTTGTTATAGATTAAGTTGATTATAAATATAATTTTATTAATTTTGAAAAGATTAAATTTATTTATTTTATTAAATCATATTTATTATAGATTTATTTAACCTATTTAACAGTATCTCAAATGAATTCAATGTAATAGGGTATTAACAATTAATTCATAAATGAATCTGTGTAAAGGTCTATATATCCGAACATTTATGGCTATATTTGACTCGTAGTGGTACATTTATTCAATATGGTGTAGAATAGTCCATTGATTACCTGTCAAGTACATAGAGTTCTTCCGATGAATAATGGAACTCACACTATTAGTGTAGTGACCTTCTTGACATTTGTGTCCATGGACTGTGGAGAGTATTGTGATTGACATGTTTCCAGGCATCCTCGACTGGGAATCTTATCTATTTAGTGGACATGCTTTGTTCAATAAATTGCTAAGGCAGGGCTATTGCGCACCATTCATTATTATTGTTATTTTTTTTTTCCAAAAGACTATTTTCCGTCCCATGGATCGATGCAATGACAAATCTTCAATTATTGTTAGGTGTAATATAAGTAGATAATAAATTAAGATATCATTTTCACAAAAATAAGAATACGACTATGCGCGATAATTAAATTCTTAATATTTTGGTCCAAAAGCATTTATTGTAATGCATCTAATCTAAAGCTTATGGTATGTCTAAAACTACTACTAAATATTGTAAAATGATTAGAGATTTAATCAAATTTATAAATTCAAATATACGTAGAGCTAAAATTTCACAATTATTACTCTTCTTCTTACTTTTTTATTTTTGACTTTAATTTCTTAATTATTAGTATACTTGATGGTTGTCTTTTTTAAAATTCTTAGTATCTCTATTAAGGTATCTTAGTGTGTTTAAGTTAGATAAACTCATACTCTCGTAGTAACTCAGACTACTTAAACCTTTTATGATCTATAAAAGGTAAAAACTTCATTTGACTCTTTATCTATTTTTAACTAGAGTGTACTAAGTTTGGGCTATACATGAAGCAATCGTGAAGTCAATGTCTTGATAATTTGTAACAATCTACAAATAATGCAATACATTTGGCCAAAGTAAATCATAAAAGTTTAAATCACATAAGTCTACAAACAACCTTACAGACTCACGTAATATAAAATCAAAAGACTAATAAACATTAAGAATTCAAAGGTTAGGATCCTTCTCATTTCTAGAAAATAAACTTAGTCATGCATGACTATAGTGAAACAAAAATAAAACATAAAATTCATTGTTCAACAAGAGCAGAAGAAGCATAAAAAAAATCCTAAGTTATGCGTGCTCTGTTGGCTATAGAGTTTGCTCCAATGTTCTACCGATCTTTGTTTATGCTTCTTGACTAATCTCTGCCATTACTAGTTTATTGTCACAGTGTGAACAATTGTTCTATATGTATGTGCTTTACTTCTATGTGTGTGTATCTCTCGTTCCTTCCAAAGTCTTAGCTTTTTATACTTTTTTATATGAAAGACAAATTCCTTAATTTAGTGAGATTCTTCAATCTATACACAACTGTCTTTGTATCTTATCAAGATTTTTTGTGAATTTGATATGGGCTTTGGTTTACATGAGGATTCTTTCTTTTTTTTTTTTTATTTGCTCATGAAATCTTTTACTTTTGCCTCCACATGAATTTATGGTTACAGAGTTTCTTGTTTTGAGTAGGACTTTACTACTGTTAAAAGTTTCCTTTTTCTTCATTTAACAGTCATAGCATGATTGTTTTTTTTTTTTTTTTTTTGTAAAATATATGAACACCTTCTAAATGTAATTATCTGGATGATTTACCTAATTAACCCTGGGTAGTTAGAGAGTTTCCAAATGTGTTTCCGAGGTTTTACCTAGTTTGCCCCTCTGATTGAGATCTTGAATTTGCAATCAACTTATTATGAGGGATTGTTTCAATTTTTAAAGCTCCTTATAGAATGACACCCTTAAAGTTAAAAGAGTTGAAGATTCAATTACAAGAGTTACTAGATGAAAGATTAATCCACTTTAGTGTTTCATTTTGCAGTGTTTCTGTATTGTTTATGTAAAAGAAAGATGAATTTATGAGGTTGTGTATTAATTACCATCATTTGAACTCAATCACCATTAAAAATAAGTACACTTTCCCTCAAATTGATGATTTTTTTTTTTTTTATCAATTACAAAGTGCAACAATGTGTTCAAAGATTGATCTACAATTAAGGTAAAATTATTTGAAGGTTAAGCTTGATGATGTATCAATTTGTTATTGTGGTCATTGATGATATTTTGGTTTTCTCTCATAGTGAAAAAGAACATGACAAATATTTAAGAATTGTGTAACAGACCCTTTGAGAAAAGAAGCTCTATGTAAAACTTACGAAACATGAGTTCTTGTTAGACAAAGTGGTGTTTTTAGGCCATATCCTTGCAAGGTTAAAGCTATGGTGAATTGGTTAGAATTTTTTTTGGTTTAACCAATTACTAGAGGTGATTTATGGAAGGTTTCCCTTGTCTTGCATCATTATTGACTTAACTAACAAGAAAGGATGTCAAATTTTAGTGGGGTGAGGAGCGTGATAAGAGTTTTCGAGAACTTAAAAGGACATTAATTAATGCACTAGTGTTAACTATTCCTATGAGTAGTAGTGGTTTTATCATTTATAGTGACGTATCTAAGAAAGGTTTGGGTTATGTGTTAATGCAACATGGTAGGTTTGCAGCCTCTACTTATAGGCAATTAAAGAATTATAAATAAAATTATTAGACTCATGATTTGGCGCTAGTGCTTATGGTTTTTGCCTTAAAAATTTGGAGGCATTGCCTTTCTATGGAAACTCATGAGATTTACGTTGATCATAAAAGCTTAAAGCATTTATTTACCATAAAAAAGTGGAATTTGAGACAAAAGAGATGATTAGAACTTGTGAAGGATTATGATTGTCATATTCATTATCATCCAAGAAAGGCGAATATGGTAGTCAATGCTCTTAGTAAAAAGTCATCAGGAGGTATAACACATTTGATTTATGCCTAAAAGTAAATTTTGGATCATCCGAATAAGTATGGTATTAGGGTAATATTGCCTGGGGCAAGGTGGTATATTGGCAAATATGAAGGTACAACCAACATTAATTAAGAGGATTAAAGTGGTTTAAAAGGTAAATATTGTTGAAGAAGTAAAGAAATGTAACAAACCTAAATTCAGATTATCTAATAATGATATTTTTGAGGTCTAGAAAATGGATATGTGTGCCTAATAATGATAATTTGAGAAGAAAAAGTTTGAGTGAAGCTCTTAAGTCTGCTTATAACAGTCATCCAAGAATTACCAAAACTTATTGTGACTTGAAGAACAACTTTTGATGGAGATACATGAAGAATGCATTAGAGTAAGTGCCCTATAACCATGTAATCTTGTAATATGTTATAATTATGTACTTTATTGATTATTAATTAAAAAAAAAAAGATATTTTCAAGTATATGTTGTTTGATATATATAATATGTACTTAGTATGATAGAACTAAGATAAGTGAATTAATTGACTAATCATACTTTTTCTATACACTCATTGATAATCATATTAGAATCGTCCATAATCCCAACATCACTGTAACCTAGGGTATGAGTAATAGTAATAGAATTATTATAGTATTGAACAATTCCACTGAAAAGTGGTGATAATTTGCACTTATCGAAGCTATTATGTGTAATTTGGTGCAATACATAGGTGTATAATTTGGTGGTTATATTTACTAGACAGATTACATATAGATAGTGACTTTTGTGTTAGTGAAAATATCTTGTTAACTTAATGGATACATGTGGAATGAACTTTTTTGTTGACTTATAAATGAGTTCGACTTTCGAGAGACCATGCGTGCAATAGAAGCAACAAGAATAAGAGCAGTACAAAGGCTTATCACTTCTTGCCATAGCATTTGCTGATGAACTTTTTTGTAATAAGAAAGTCAAGCAACTAAAGCCTCCTCTAAGTAGTAGTATTGAATATAGCTCAACTTTGTCTTCACCTAGGTCCCCAAGTAAGAGGTTGAAATTCTCATTTCAACATAAAAGCTTGTGGAATGATGATTTTGATCCATTTATGGCAGTGTTAGAGACTGTCAAGCAAGAACAAAGACAGAAAACTCATAAACGTGTTCGTTTTATGTCACCATTACGAACTAGGTGCTCAAAATACCTAGCCAAATGCTCAATCAGCTTCAAAAATCATTATGACATCAAACAATGAAGAACAAACTTAGATGAGTAGATGGAGCTTAATGATTTTGGGCCATGTACATTATGGGTAGCTAATCATAATCGAAAAATAGGTTGTCAAGAACACAGAAGGCTTATAAGGCTGGCTGAGCCCAAAGGAATATTGTATGCTAGAAGTGTGAGATCTGTTAAAATGGCCTTTGAAAAGCCAAGAGAGCCTAGTTTAACAAAAGGGCCTCTGCCCGGAAAGATTGGAGAGTGCCTTAAAAAAGGTGAAGCAAGAAAGAGAAGAGGATCAAAGAGGCAAAAATTTAAGAAATTTTTACTCAAGAGTGCATTCATTGGGAGAACAAGTGGTAAGCAGAAGCAAAAAGATGAAAGTGAAAGGTCACCTAAGAAAAGTTACACAAGCAAACTCAGCTTTAAGTCTATGAAATTAACCCAATACAATGAAGAAAAATGGGTGTCTGAAGTGACTAAAATGACAATAATGCAATACAGGCCTAATATTTTTCTTTGCATGGGATATAGAACTAGCAATGCAAAGTAACACATTTGGTACACAATTAGTGATTATATGCTTTTGAATAAAAGTATGTGTACAAACTATGAGTTCTGATTTGTGTTTCAATGATAATGTGTTACTAGACGATTGAACATTCTTTTATTTTTTATATAAAATCATACAATTATATAATGACACATCATTATTAATATAGAAATAAATACTGATTGTTAGTGTACAAAGTTTTATTTCAACATTTAAGTGATTCAATTTTTTTTGTCATATTAATGTTTGTTTCATAACTAGATGTGTTGGAGAATAACTGTATCAATTTCAAACTTGAGCTTAATATTGTAAAACGTAATATAAATGATATAGATTGGTTATGAGCACAATATGTGAATACAATTATGTTAGTAAGTTGAGTTACGATTTCATAGAAACAAACATACGAAGATAAAACAATTATAAACATAAAGTTTGTTTTTTACATAGTTGGATTATAATTGTAATCTACATCCATAAGACTAGGTCCATCAAATTTATGTCTATTATAAGCCAAAGGACCTAATCCCACACAAGGTTTTCTTCAATTATAAAGTCTCACTTGTCAATTGTCTAAAACCCAAATATCTACCTATTAGTCAAACTCAACGGCTAATTGTTAAATATTGATAGTTAAAAATATATTTTTATTATTTTAAAGAAAAGAATTTACAATAATAATAAAATAAAATTTTAAAAATAATAAAATTACTAAAATAATATATAAATATTAAAAAATTAAAAAAATAGCCCAAAATAAAGTACAAATAATTTTTTAATAACAAATTAAGCAAAACTACAAAATTAAGTTAAGCTGATTGTACATTTCAATATCTTCATCTAAGCCTCCAACTTAGATGAAGATATTCAAGATCTCCTTGAATAACAAGTTGATAGATGTTTACGAAAAAAAAAAAAACAAGTTTATAGATGCTATACAGATACGAAAGAACTTTTAGCAATAGCTACATGTGTGTACATGTGCGGGGAGAGGTATATCAGAAGATAACAACTTTCTTTTTTCAAAAACATTTTCTGAGATTGTTAGAATGCCAAAAGAAGAAAAGTGGAGAATAAAGAGATAACCATCTAAAACTTTCATATGTTGTAGGGTAAACTATGGTACATGAATTATGTCCTATGGAAAAAGCCTTAAGCATAATCTCCTGTAAAAAATTTCCAGACAACATAACCTCCACATTTGATGCAACAGAATCGGAAGCCTATCTTCAGCTTCTTAATGATGCTTTTGAAATGCTCGAGTTCAATATCCACTTAATCACAAGAAGAAATAGGTTTTGGGATCAAATGGTGGCATAGTGTAATATTTTTCCTGACAGAAAGAAAAAGTCTATTCCAAGGCTTCCACTGGCCAAAACCGCTTCCATGTGGAGATTTCCTCTTCGTTCTTAAGCTTTCTGATTCCCCCATAAAATCCATCTGCCTCATTTCCCTCCTCCCTGTGATCTTTCCTACTTATTGTTGTTTTTCTCCACTGTGAGCCACGAGTATACTGATTGAATTCCAAGACCACGGTGTCTGTTTCAACCAATCCAATGTCAAAAATTCATGCTGTATCACAAAAATACAACTATGATAAATTGCTTATAACCTTCATAGTTCTGGTTTTACAGCTGATGCCAGTATAAATTACAGAAAAAGCAATATGTTGACAACATTTCACAAAATACTAAGCCTGTCTATAGATTGCCAAGATCTTTTGAAAAGTAAACAAACAATAAAATTATTGCTACCATCATTGAAAAAACCTGAGCTTTGCTATTAAAACAATTAAAAATTGCGAAAGTGAGGGTCATTCGAATTCCTGTCCCACTAAAGAGTAAGATTATTTATGTGACATAGATTTATATATTCCCTGTTTTGCTAAGTTGCAAGCAACAAAAAGAGATCCTTAGCCTTTTTCTTTTATGATGAAGTAAGTTATAGAAAAGTTTCAGTAGTGGATCATCCTGAATATGCTTTCCTTGAGGACAACTGTGTGCTAATTGTTTACAGAGGCAGACATAAAATAAATGAAAAGTTGGGAGATGCCAATAGCCCGTGCTGCCCGCATAGCCGAAAGATGACCACTTGGCAAACAACAGCATATTGAGGAAACATGGAGCTCTTTCAGTGCGGTTGGCCATAAATATTCCACTGAGACATGTTGGTGGAAATTATGACACAATGACAATGATTTGTTCTGGGGACCAATCAAATAGGCACAACATATTGTCCACACAAAATAAGATTCAAGAAAAAGACCAACCAAAACTTGGTCTCACCTATGATACTAAATTTTACATTCTACAAGGGAAGATGCAGCAATAACAGAACAAGATCTCCAACCACAATGCGTTGATAAATTCCCGAAGTTCTGCTTCGTTTTACTTTATTATGTATGCAATCAAATGGTGCATAAAGTGCAAACTGAAAGGGAAAAGGTGAAATCAACTCACCGCTATTATGACAAAGGCAGAGATTTTCATTTGTCTCACACAATTCCAAGTGACCCACAACACCATACCACCAACCTGCAATGTATATATGACAGATCTTAGAAAGCAGTAAATAATTAGAAACATATTTCAAAGATAAGGAGAGAAGAATTAATTAAAAATAGATTAGTTTTCTGCTGCAATGGCTCTTTGCTGAGATGTGCAGTTTGTACTATGGAATTTTAGTTCATGATTATGACAGTTTACAACACAATATTAAGTGTGAACTGGCCATCTCTCATTGAAAGAAGATAGTCGAACTACTTTGCAGTTTCTGCAGATTGAAAGATATATGACAAAGGAAAATTGTTTTCTAATAGGTGAGGTCATTTTTTCTGCATAATTTTTTTGCAATACTCCCTTTGTTTTCAACCATCCTGAAACCAATCCACATTCTGGTAAAAAAACACCACAAGAAAACTAGACAAGAAGTCTTTGAAAACAAACAATTTAAGCTACTTAAATTGATAGGCTAAATTGAACGACAGATAACAGAAGAAAATATGACATGAAACATACCGTAAGGGAACTCTTTGTTTCTTCTCCACTGAATCTCAATGTGATCACCCGGGTGTAACTCATTCAGGCAGTCAGAAATGTGAAGATCATGAGGACTGGTATCATTTGGTGGTGCTCTAAGCCTCTCCCATGGCACACCATGCTCTATTGCAATTACCCTCCTTCCATGAGGTGGATACCTGCAGCACAAACCAACTTTAAAAACCAAACCCACCATAATAAAAAATTTCCTTTTTCGTAGTTCTTATTCGTTTTTCTAAAATTACCTGGCTCGAAAGGAGTCAGTGCGCCGATCATAGCTAAGCTCGGCATCATAGCATGACAACGTAAACCCAACATGACCATTCTGCAAAACACCCCAAAACACAATTTGTTATAAAAAATAAGTGAACGAACCCATCACGTTACTTTTTTTTTTTTTTTGGGAGGGGGGGTGGGTGTGGTAATTTTACGGAGTGAAAGTTCAGTATTGAAGCTTCAGAATAGATGATGACTAAGTGGAGATAAAAGGGTTGTCGGTGTTGCTATGTATGTACCTCACGGTTATAGACCTGAGCTGGGAACCAGAAGCGACCACTCTCAAGAGCAAGATACCAGGACATGATGGAATCAACAGGCAAAGTACTAGAACCCTTCTGATTGCAAGTATCTTCAACCTTCGGTCTAAACCAGGATAAAGATTGAACTATAGAGAAAAGCTTCATCCGAAGCTGTTGTTTACTCTGTTTAAGATTGGTAGAATCTTTTCTAGTAGCCATATGCCGCTGCCACTGTCTATAAGCAGCAGGGCCAATAATTTTACCCCATTTCTGCTTTATATGTTTCTCCCAAAGATGATCGCTTACGCACCTATCTCTCAACGAACTACAAACACCAGCCATACTACAAAGCCCTGAAGGAGGTAACTTTTCAAGAATACATTCCAAGACCAACTCAGGCAAGTCTAACACAGACACGTCCCCACAACTTCCATCAACAAAATGATCAAGTTTAGAGGTGAGTGCCATGTTGTTTAGAGAGGGAATTGTTGAGTATTTAAATGCAATCTTTACGGAGGCTAAAATGGAAAAGAATGACAAGTCTTTCCAAAACCAGAGAGACAGAAATCTCATCTCAGTTGTGCATAGTGGAAGCCGCTTGAGATGAAGGGAATTTAAACAGAGAATGAAAGAGAAACAAGAAATGAACAGTACAAAAGTGGAAGTAGCAGTACTTTTGTTTTTACCGGTCAAATTCAAGTTTCGCAGAACTGATGAGTCAGAAAGATCAATGAACCCAATGGTGGAAAAGACAATGGTAGAAAAGAGGAAACAATCAAAATTAGAAAGACTTCCATTTTTTGTTTATAATCAATTTCACTCCGATCTAGAGAAAAAACCAAACTGGGATCTTCACGCAAACAGCTTTAAAGTTATTGGTTTTTATGGTTGGCCAAAAC
The DNA here is from genome assembly GCA_026122585.1 of Anacardium occidentale. NCBI lineage: Eukaryota > Viridiplantae > Streptophyta > Magnoliopsida > Sapindales > Anacardiaceae > Anacardium > Anacardium occidentale. The sequence goes on from JAJEJH010000229.1 coordinate 11,609, forward strand.
ATTTATTCCCACTTAAGATTTTTCTGAATGATAAGAGATACTTGTTAACTTATAAAAAATCAAATACTTATTTATTGATCAAATTAACAATTAATTATTAACTATTAATTATTAAAAACATATATTTATCTTTTTATGTGAAAATTATTTAAAAAATAATAAATAATAAAATTAATTAAAATATAAAATAATATTAAAATAATAATAAAAATTTTAAAAATTAATGGTGGCATTCAATAATCTAATCAGGTGATTAGAAATGAATATCTAGTTTAATTAATAATTATATCTGACATTTAATGGTCAAAAACAATTGAAATATTTGAAACCAATCATTTCAAGTCATTCTTAATGACGGAGATGGCCAACCAAATCTTTGATAGCCGGATTTAATTGCTTTGATGCAATTTTCGGCCATCTCGCATTGATAACCCTTTTTTTAAGTTTTTTATTTTTTATTAATTTTTTTAATTTTATTTTATCTTAAAGTTTTTAATATTAATATTATTTATTATTTTGATAAAGGGTATTTTGGTTATTTTATTAAAAATGTTAATAAAATTGAAAAGAAATCGGTTAAGAGTGGGTATTTGATTTTTTAAAGTTTTTGGGTGGCGTATTGTTTAGGGAAACCTTGGGTGGGAATATGTCTTTCAGCCTTTATGGTTCAAGGGAAGCCGACCAAGCCCGGGAGTGGGCCTCCTACTTGCGGAAGTCTAAATCAGAATAAAAAAATGAATTGTATAGTATATGTAAATGATACAAATTTGGGTATGTATGTATGTATGTATGTATACTTAGAAAACTTAGTCAATAATCAATCAGCAAGTTTTGATGACAAAAACAAAATCTAGTATAAAACCAAATCTACAACATGAAAGGTGGCAAAACTACTTAAAAGAGCTCCTTGTTCTTATTTTACTAATAAATAAAAGAGAGAGAAAAAAAATGGCCATTCACAAGAAGTGCAGATGAGTTCTTGTTTTACTAATAAATAAAAGAGAGAAAAAAAATGGTTATTCACAAAAAATGGAGATGAGAAAGTGAGAAAAATTGAATGAATCAAATGAAAAAAGTAATGAAGAAGTGGGGCAAATTGAGATCTAATAAGGTCAATTAGTCACTTTCGAAATCCCACGAAAATAAAAAGGATGATTAATAAGTATAGATACAATGACTCATATCTCCTAAAATCTTTGAATTTAGGTTTAAGAAAAAGAGATGTTTTGAAAAATACAAATATAAAACACTTAAGGCTAAAAAAGAATGATTCTTATTAAAAAATTTAACAACTGAAACAATATTATATGTAAATTATTAATTTATCAATTGTCAGCACATAATCAAACACTAAACAAAGTGATTATCACAAATTAAATCAATTATCAAGCAAATAAAAAGAGTAAAGAAAAACGATTGCTCAACTGATTTATAGAGGTTCAGAGCTTTGAACACAAGTCTTCTACGTGCTCTTCCTCAATCAAGCCAAATTGAAGTTTTTATTATCTTCAAAATCTAAAGATTACAATAGTTTTAATATAAGAGAATTTCACCCTTTTATACTAGTTTACTCGGATTTCGCCTTTTGTGATTGGAAACAACAAATTTGGTGTAAGAATGCCTATAAGTAGGTTGACATAAGATTAAGTACAATGTCTCTCAACTATGGATCAAAGATGAGCTTAGTGAGAGAAAGAAGGTGAGGAAGAGCAATGAAAACAATAGTTTGAATGTACAATAAGATCTCTAGCTCTTTTGACTTCAAAATGACTTGCATTTATACTATAAAACTTACAAAGAATGGGAAAAAGATGTTGCATTTAATTTATATCCATTGAGTACGTAAAAAGAATAGAGTTGAAATAAATTTTATAGGTGTACGATCATGTCCATCGAGTGTATGGTCGTGTTCGTCTCATTATTACCTCAAATAAACTCCAAATGATTGAATTTGTGAAACCTGCCAACCATACACGATCATGCTTTCTTGCTTCATAAAAGTCGCTTCAAAATCCAGATCCATGCAAGGAAACTCAGCACTATTAACACATGAGACATGCAAGATGATTAATATGCTTATGCACGGTCGTTTGTTCAATTTACATGATCGTGCATTGAGAAAGATGTCTAAAAGGCCTTTGCACGATGATGTTAGTAGTGTTGCTCTTGTTTCACATAATACGATCATGCATCCTACTCCTACATGGTCAAATAAACCGTTTCCTAAAAAAAAAATAGAAACGATTTGTTGAAAAACCAAAAAAAAATCAAATTGAATGACCTTAGTCGTTAACTTCGAATGTATATATCATCAAATTAAATTATTTTTATGATAAAATGAAGTAAATTATATAAAAAAAAAAAAAAAAACGACTAATCAATCTAACCACCTTACTATTCAACCATTAATTAAAAAAGTAGCATTTTGGTGAAGTAAGTGTGGAGTCAATTCACAAATCTGTTCACTAAACTTTTTTCACAAAATCTCAAATGATAATAATTAAAGCAAATTAAGACGAGTTAAAATAGATAGGGATAGAAAGAAGAGAGGGGCGATAATGATTAAATGAGAAATTTGGAGGGTTTGTTAAATTATCAATCTATTTTTATAGACACTAAAATGAAATCCACAAATTTCGTTATGTCTCTCATATGTCTCCATGAATTTCACAGCCTCACTAGCTACCATAAATTGTTACTACATTTTATAATTCTAGGTTGATCTGGGATTTCAACACAATAATAAAGTAATTAGCATTATTTTTTGTTGTGTGTTTTGTTAATAATTGATAAAGATAATTTGAGAAAAAAAAAATTAAAACTCTAATAACACTGAAAAGTGAGAAAATAATTGACCATTTTGAGTCGATTCAAACTATTTTAGATCAATCTAAATATATTTTAAAACAAATTTTAATATGATTTTAACTTGAATTAGAATAATGATAAAGGTTTATAACCTAAAACTTGAATTGATATGACATAAATATAATATAATAATATAAATTATCAATTATCAATTATAGTGATAGTTACCATTATTCGCCAATCCAATAAAGTTAAGGTCTAACTCATTATTCGCGCACTACATTTTGCAACTTCTGGAAGCTGTGTTGAATAAATGGTATCTTCCATTATTGAAAAGTTGGAAAGATTGCAACATGGTAACCGAATTTTTTTAGGTAAATAATGTCAATAATAATTGTGTTACTTTTCATGGGAAAATGACATAAAACAAATTCATAATTGATTTTAAAGACTTTGAAAGAAATAAAGAAAGAATAAATCTTTCTTGAAAGGAGTGTGATAGGATAAGGCTAGACCCACCTGGCTTTAGCCTCTTTCAAGATTAATCGACGGCCGAAGGACATATTCCCACCCAAGATTTGTGGAAAGATAAAAGGTAACCTTTTAATTTTTAAAAATTTAATTATTTATCTCTTAATTAATAATTAATAATTAAATTTAACCAATAATCATTAAAAATTAACTGTTTAAAAAGTTTTTTTTTTCTTTTTAATAAAAATATTTTAAAAATAACAAAATAATAAATTAAATTTTATTAAAAAATTTAATTTATTTCAAAAAATATAAAAACTAAAATTAAAAAAATAAAAAAAAACAGCAACTATTATTGACAATATTATTGATGATAGTGACTATCGATAATCAAACTAGAAGACCAAAAATGGCTTTTGATTCACAGGACAACTATAAAATTGGAGGAGGTCTATCTGGCCTCCTCTGCTAAAGTCGTCTCATGAATCAAGAGGTTATTTCTAGTCTCATAGTTTCATTATTGATAGTCATCACTGCTGACGATGCTACCGAAGACAGTGATTATGTTTTTATTTTTTTATATTTAAAAAAATATTTACAAAATTATATATTTAATATTAAATTATATTTTTATTATATTTTTTTTGTGATGAGGGTAGTTTAGTTATTTTACTAAAAAGTTAAAAAAATGGAAGAAAAATATTCAACATGTGAGTTTTTGGGTTTTTAAAAGTTAAATAGTATAATTTTGTCTTTTCATGAAACCTTGGGTGGGAACAAGTCCTTTGGCCTTAATCGATACCTTCAAAGCCACATTATATTGGTCGGCAAGTCTACGAGGCCAACTTGGCTACCTCACAATGTTAAAATGAATGGCTCCCAAGAAGTACTCTAAGTGATTCCTTGACTGATTTCCTTGTCACAAGAAATTACTATAAGATTAAATTATTGACTTTAATTGGTGAAGTATGATTAGGGTATAATGTTCATTTAGAGTTTAATGGTTTAATGTGATTAGTAGCTTGTAAAGGTGTCAGTTTGAATCGAATTTCTCGTCATAAAAAAAAAAATGAATGGATAATATTTTCTTGCTTAAGTTGATTAATTTATTATAGATTAATATAATTTTATTGGTTTTTAAAAATAAAATAGATAAATAATTTTTATCTCTTTAATATTAATATTAATATTATTTATTTATTTATTATTAAACCATTTTATTAAAGATTAATTTGACCTATTTGACAGTATTTGGAATGAATTTAATGTAATAGAGTATTAACAATTAATTCATAATTGAATTTGTGCAAAAGTCTATATACAATAGCATGGGTGTATCTAAACATTTATGGCTATATTTGACTCGTATTGATAAATTTATTCAATATGGCGAAGAATATTCCATTGATTTCCAATCAAGTACAAAGACTTCTTTCAATGAATTATGGAACTTACACTGTTAGCGTAGTGACCTTCTTGACATTTGTGTCTGCGGACTGTGCAGAGTATTGTGATTGACATCTTACCAAGTAGCCTCAACTAGGAATCTTATCTATTTAGTGGACATGCTTTGTCCAATAAATAGCAAATGGAGGGCTATTGCTCACCATTCATTATTATTATTATTATTATTATTATTATTTTCCAAAAGACTATTTTCTGTCCAATGGATTGATCAAAGGATAAATTTTCAATTATTGTTAGTTGCATTCGATATCATTGTAAGCGTGTTAGAGACTAAATTAAGATAATATTCTTACAAAAATTAGAATATGACTATTAATAGTAATTAAATTCTTAATACCTTGAATAGAAAAGTATCTATTGTAATGCATTTAATCTAAAGTTTACTTTATGTCTGAAGCTATTGTTAAATATTGTAAACAAGTAACCTACCAATGATTAGAGATTTAATTGAATTTATGAATTCAAAAATATATAAAACCAAAATTTCATGATCACCACTCTTCTTCTTATATTACTATTTCTAGTTTTTATTTCCAGGTTATTAGTATACTTGACAGTTGTTTTCTCTAAAATTCTTTGTGTCTCGACGTAACTAAATGTGTTTATATTGGATAAATTTCTACTCTTATAGTAACTCAGATTACTTAAATCTTTTATGATCTATAGAAGACAAGGACTTCATTGGAGTATCTATAACGAGGGTGCACTAAGTTTGGGTTATATATGAACTAATTGTGAAGTCAACATCTTGATAATTCATAACAATCTACAAATAATGTTGCACATTTGGCCAGAGCAAATCATTATAGTTTAAATCACAAACATCTATAAATAACTGTAAATACTCATAATATAAAATCAAATGAATAATAAACATTAAGAATTCAAGGGCTAGAATCATTCTCGTCTCTAGAAATAAACTTAGTCATGCATAAGTATAGTGAAACAAAAATAAAACATAAAATTCATTGTTCAACAAGAGCAAAAGAAACATAGAAATATTCTGAGTTATGCGTGCTCTGTTGGCAATGATGTTTGCTCCAATGCTCTATTCAACTTTGTTTATGCTTCTTGACTGAACTCTGCCATTGCTAGTTTATCGTCACAACGTGAACAAATGTTCTCTATGTATGTACTCTACTTTTATGTATGTGTATCTCTCATTTCTTCAATTAATACACAACTTTCTTTGTATTTTATTAAGATTCTTTATGAATATGATATGGATTTTGGAGAGATTTTGAATTACATGAGGATTCTTTCTCCTTTTTTTATTTGCTCACGAAGTCTTTTACTGTTGCCTTTACATGAATCTATGGTTGTAGAGCTTCTTATTTTGAGTAGCACTCTACTGTCATTGGAAGTTTCCTTTTGCTTCATTTAACAGTTGTAGCTTGATTTATTAATTTTTTTGCAAAAGGTATGAACATGTTCTAAGTGTAATTGTCTTGATGATTTACTTGGTTGACTCTGTGAGTGTAGTTAGAGAGTTTCTAAACATGTTCCCCAAGGTTTTACCTAGTTTAGCCCTTGATTGAGATCTTGAATTTGTAATTGACTTATTATGAGGAATTGTATTAATTTATAAAACTCCTTATAGAATGACACCTTTAAAGTTAAGAGAGTTGAAGATTCAATTGTAAGAGTTACTAGATAAAGGATTCATCCACCTTAGTGTTTCACCTTGTAATGTTTTTATGTTGTTTATGAAAAGAAAAATGAATCTATGAGATTGTGTATTGATTTCTGTCATTTGAACTCAATCACCATTAAAAATAACTACCTCTTCCTTTGAATTGATGAGCTATTTTTTTTTTTTTTTAAAATCAATTACTAAGTGCAATAATTAGGGTACCATTAGTTGAAGGTTAGACTTGATGTTTTGTAGACAATCTTTCATTCTCATTATAGGCATTATATGAATTTCTTGTTATGTCTTTTAGGTTAACTAATGCTCTAACAACCTTCATGGATCTGATGAATAGTCTTTTAGAATTATCTTGATCAATTTGTTGTTAGGGTTTCTCTAGGAGCGAGGAAGAACATGACATATATTTAAGGATTGTGTTACAAACCTTTCAAGAGAAAAAACTTTATGTAAAACTTAAGAAATATGAGTTCTGATTAGATAAGATAGTGTTTTCAGGCTATGTGGTTACTAAATAAATAATCTATATTGATCCTTGTAAGGTTGAAGTATGATGAATTGGTCAGAAGGTTTTTGGGTTTAGCCGATTATAATAGGTGGATTGTGGAAGGTTTCTCTTGTCTTGCGTTACCATTGACTTAATAACAAGAAATGATGTCAAATTTTAGTGGGATGAGGAGTGTGAAAATGCCTTAATGTCATTGTATAAAATTAGATAAATTTGTACATTTAAACAATTAGAAATACAGGATAGCATTAGGTTGTCATAATGCACCATGTTGACTCAACACTATGTAATTAGTAACTAACCAGCTATTGCACTTGTATATAAATTGAGGCTCTTAATTATACATATATGTTTTTTAAAATGTCTTAAATGAGGCTTGAGTTCTACATTTTTAGTTGGTAAATTAAGCTTTTGTTTTGGCAAAGTTAGGCCGGAACATATTTTCTCATGTGAGGTATTTTCAATTTAAACCACATTTGTAAAGACAACAAAGTTAAACTACATTTTCTCATGTGAATAATTTTCATTTTATATTAGTTCGGTTATTGTTCTCAGTCTCTCACATCCATCTATTAGCTTTTATTTTTTTGTAAAGTTAATACACATAAAAGCCATAATCCTATGCTTAGACTGAATTTTACAATTTTTTGCAGATTTAACACGTCTCTACATAGTTGGGATTTGTAACATTACAAAGTTTGGTAAGCATTTTGGTTTTATATCAATAATATTGATATATGTTTATAGTTATATATATATTTTTTTAACATTCAAGACATCTATAGTTTGAAATGACGAGAAATACAAAATTCAGTCATTTAATAAGACCGATTTATATGAATTATATTTAGGAGTATAATTCGGTCATACATTTTTTGTTTATTCTTATATTCTATTATGTATTGTATAGGGGCAGCCTTTTTCTGTTTCGGGGAATGAGGAGGGAGTTCGTTGTCTTCAATTTCAAGAATGACTTGTACGGGAAAGAGCAGCCTCGCATGAGCAATTTAACATGCAATTGGAAGTAGAGTGCACATCAATTAGGAAAGAGATGCATGCAGAAATGCGGTAACGATTACAAACTATGGTAGACCCTCTCGAGGACACACCATTTATAATAATTTAGTCCTCTTCTTTGAGCCCAAGACATCTTGACGATTCCTTGTGAACTAATTTCATTTATGCATGAAAATTTTATATGTTTGGATGCTTTTTATAATAGATTATGAGTTTAATATTGTTATACAATTTTGATTGACAAAATTATTTGGATGAGTTTAATATTAAATGGATATTTTTTTTATGGCATTTTTGTATGTTATTGATAACTATAGTCGATAATATTATAATTGGATTAGAAGTGAAATTAAATTCTATTGTGACATGAAATTGATTAAAAGGGAAATGTAAAGTGGATCTTCATTATATGGATGGTAAAAGAATTAATGCAATGACAATAGCTTAGAGTAGAATTAGGATTGGATTATAGTTAAAAAATAGTGTTAGATATGAATTAGATAGAATTAGTATCAGAATTATATTGGTGTAAATTTGGTACAGAATAGCGTTAGATTATATTAGTACTGGATCAGTATTGAACTCACATTTCAAATTTAACATAGGATTAGTATCAAACAATAATATAATTAGATTATTTTATATTCTAATCTGATTCTAATATAACATCGGGTTTAAATTTCAATGCTAAGTTAGTTAGCATTAACAACTTTAGTATTGATCAAAATCTGATACTAAACCGATACTAAATGTAATTAATATAGAATTTTAGTTTATGCTAAACAAGCTTTTTTTTTTTTTTTTTTTTTTTGTAGTAAAGTGATTTACACGTCTGCAAGGTTGATAACGACGAAAAAGCCATCAATGAGAGTATCTTTTTCTTAAACCTCCCTATGTATGGTTTGGAAATATGATATATATGATACTTGTGTGATAACATCCTGCAAATGGGTACTGTGAACAATTTATGGCTAATTATTTGTTTCTATTTAAAATTTAATTTTTTAAATATTGATTGCATGGCCTAAATTTAATATTAACTTAATAATTCAACAATTCCCAAAGTCTCACTTCAAAACTTCACATTTGCATGTTAATTTCATGCCAACTACTCAACATCGCACCATTTTATGTTAATTAATCAAGTGAAAAGTTTTAGTTGTGTTCCAGAATCAAAACTATATATAACAGCATGCAATATCGCCCAAATCTTTACTTGAATAAAAAAATGATCATCATACTTGCCTCCTCTCTGGCGTATTTCTTTTCTTCAAGCTTTTAAACTCCAATAAATGACCTCCAATTTTATGAAATCTCAACCATCAAATTCTCTAGAATTATTTTCGTAAAATATTGCGTAATGGTGTGAAATTGGTTCTCTAGAAAATCGAATTCCTTTAAGTAGATTTGTATATTTAATCATTACAAAAAGATCTACAACTCTTATTCATGACCTTTTGTAATAATTATCTAACTTAAATTGTGTTTTCTTCCTTTTTAAAAACACAAATTTTTTTTTTTTTTTTTTGGATAACTTTTGCTTATGAACTAGTATCCCTTACACTTAGAACAAGCATTTACAACATCAAAATCATATATTCTTGTCCTTGAATGATTGTTCATCTATCTTGAATAACACACACACACATTGAATGAGCATTCATTCTTCGTGAATATCCGTTTATCAATATTTTAAATAAAATCTTTAAAATACTTCAAAAATGTAAAATGATAAAAATATTTTTAGATTATACTTGTGGGTGTTATAGAAAGACACGCAATTTAAATTGTTTCTTTTGAATACAACAAAGGAAAAAAATTTTAATATCTAACTTTTTTACGATAGTCATAATGATGCTATAGTAATGAGTCTAAACAAATAATCATATTGGAAGCGAATATTTTTTCATAATCAGTCTCATATTCCTGCTTATAGTTTTGTGCTCCCAAATGGGCTTTTATAGTGATCTGGAGTGCTCCTGTACACCTATTTACTCACATAAAAGAAGTATTAAATGGACGGGGACTAAATCCCAAGTGTGGTTCTCCTTCAATGCCTCAGGTTCCACTTCCGTAGCCTTGCTCCAACATGCTTGTTCCATTGCTTTTTTATAAGTAGAATGAGCCTTTATAGATGTTAGAGTAGCAAAAGAGAATACTTAATTATTAGGTGGTTTACCAAAGTTGACACAAGTGGATCTTTTCAAAGGTGGATGATTTGGTGGCGATTCATCAATGATGTGGTGGAGATAGTTATTACTTCAAGATCATGATCAAGAAGTGGCATGAAGGACGTTGCTTCAATGTCATTCATGGGACTAGAATCAAGTGAGTCAAAAAATTTGTTCAACAATGAATTGCAACAGTATGGAACCATTGAACTATAAAATATGACATAAAAATACATATTTTTGAAAAAAATAACGTGTCGAAGCACACATATTTATTGATGTTGTAGATAATAGCAAACATAACTTTTTTCTTGTATCACTATCACCAATGAAAACACATTTGACTGCATTTGTAGTCAATTTATTTCATTCATGTGAAACGATCAACACTAAACAAGCACAACAAAAAATATAAAGATGCATATATATATACTTAGGTGATTTAGGAAGGAGATAAAAATGTAGAGATTGATTACCGAGAATGGCAGTAGTTTACCTATTAATAAGGTGGAAAATTGTATGAATGACCTGTACCCAAAAATGGCATAGTTTACCTATTAATTAGGTGGAAAATTGTACGAATGCCTTGTACCCAAAGATGAGATGCAACATAAGATTCAAGCAAGAGAGTTGGAGCAATTTCCGGAACACAAGATTCAAGTAAGAGAGCAACATGATGGTTTTTCCATTCCACCACCGCATTTTGTTCGGGGGTCCCAGGACTTGATTGTTGAGTCAAATTTCCATTTTCATGAAAGAACTACAAGAATTGATATACAAAATTCTCCAAGTCTAGATGAAATAGGTGAAGGACCCCATAAATCACAATGTATAAGATTAAAAGGTGCATCAACTTCCATAGCACTCGAAGTAAAAGGCAACTTAGCAAATTTGCCACGAACACAAGTTTGGCAATTTTTAAAATTATCAGTCTTAACATTCAACTTGTCTGGAGTAAAATTAGACTTAAATATGTACTATAACCTATAAGCATGCGGGCGACCAAGATGACGTTACCATAAATCCCAAATATTATTGGCATGTGAAACAGATGTCGATGGCGATGGCGAGACCCTAAACACAAAGAAGAATCCTTGCTAAATCAAGCTGAAACAAATATCCATGATCACTTGTCCTATTTGAAGGTCTTGCACATCACAACCAAGAGATGAAAATTTAAGCCAACAATTGTCATCAGTTAAGTGGCCAACATAAATTTAATTGGTGATTACTCGAGGAACATAAAAGGTATTAGGTGGGCAGAGGGATTTGGTATATTGAACAGTTAAACAAATAGTACCAACTCCTTGAATTGGTAATTTTCCTCCATTGGCAGTAGAAGCTGATTAGTTTAAAGAAAAAGGTTTGAGGTCAATAAATCCATGTTTTTAGCTAGACATGTGATTAAAAGCGGTGAATCAAGGAACCAAGGAGTAGATTTAATTCCTTTTGCCTGATAACCTGACAACAGAAAAAGCAGAAGAAATAGCACCTGGAGGAGTTGATTGAATTGAGTCTTGAATTGAACAGCCTATGGTGTGAGTAAAGTTTCATTAATGGCTGCATTGTCTTGATCACAACTCATAGTAACGAAAGTTCATTGACTTTGCTTATTCTTTAAAATTCTGCAATAAAAAATAATATGGTCTGGCTTTTTGCAATAGTTGCAACAATGAGATTGCACATGCCTAAGTTCACTGCAATGCCTACATCGAATTTCTGATCTGCCTCCACGCTTCTTTTTTTCTAATTGAAAGTTTCCACCTGAATCAATAAAAAAATATCAACAGAATTAGATTTTGGGTCTAGCTGAGCTTGCGTTTTCACCGAGTTTCTTTACGAACAATGTGTCCCAACACAGATTCTATAGTCAGATCAGCTCGATTGATTAGTGTGGCTTGCATTACTCTTCCACGGTCTCTATCTTTCTTAATCTCCGCATATGTTGTGATCAAGAGTGTACTAGAAGAGATCTTGTCAAGTTCTGTCCACAAGTTCAATATTTCGATGTAAAATTTATGAATATCTTTGTCCTATCGGCTGATGTTTGCTATGTCATATTCAAGTTCAAATTGGCTTGATGATTCCACATAGCTGTAGCAGTTTTGAGAGACCTGAGGCTTAGTACGATATCAGGTTGAACTGAATTCAATATCCAAGTAATAGCATGAGCATTCTGTGTTTTCCATTGGCGCTTTGCCACCACATCACCTTCCTCAGTTAGAGACCCACCAAAAATTGCAGGGAGTCCTTTACCTTCAACAAAAATGTGAAAATGAAATTCCCATAGAGCGAAATTTCTGCCATTGAATTTGTTGGACTCATGTTTCCATCCATATGGATATTGAAAATTATAGAACGAAAAGAAAAACTCACGTTTCCTCTAAAGAATAATCACAAAATAAAGGAAAAGAAATTCTCCTAAGAAATTAAAGTAAACAAATTTCTCAAGGCTCTGATATCATAATAATCTTTGAAAGAAAAAATGTTATATTTTGCATTTTATACATCGTAAACCTAGTACTTAAGGCAAAAAAAAGGAAATACACAATTAAAATCTCTAAATATTAGGAGAGATTTTGTCTGATATAACTTTTTTTTCTTCTCATTTTGATGAAATATTTTTTTTTTTCTTATGTTATTTTAACCTTACAAGATATCTTCTAGAGAAAGCTAGTAAAAATCCTGTAACTTCATTGCCTTCAGTTTTGTGATTCATATTTATTGTGAATCAATCAAATTATAAATATAATTTTATTGATTTTAAGAAAGAAAAAAATAAATAAATAATATTTATCTTTTTGATATTAATATTATTTATCTATTTCTTTCTTTTTATGATTTTGAATTACATTTACTATGAATTAATTGATTTATTTAACATCCCTACACATAAATTACAAAGATTTTTATAGGGGTGCAAACAAGATTTCTATAACAAATAAAACATCACCGTAATTCATGAGAAAGAAAGGCTACACGAAAAGATGGGAAACAAAATCGGGACATTACAAAGAAGCGCATTATATGCATTAATCCCGAAACAATCCCTTTGTTTTTCTTTATTGTCTTTATTGTTTGTATAAACCATCTTTTTTTTTATAATCTAAAATTTTTATTCATATCAATCGATGAATCCTATTTAATCGAATAAATAAAATTTGAAGGGTTTATGATTACTTAGACTCACAGCTACAGACTAAATAAATTATAAATTATTAGTTTTATTACAATTTGAATTCTAATCATCACTATGACTAAAACTTTTAATATTAGATTAAACCGTAAGAGTTTATAATCCACTATTTTGATCCGTTCTCTTTGGCACTTTCTCTATTTTTTGTTGGGAAAAAAAAGCATTTTAAGTATATTAAATCCTCTTAACGATACAAAACAAAGTGATAATTTTGATCCAACCAAAAAAAAATTCCCTGCTCAAAAGATGTAATTCTTCCCTAGTAATAGAGAAATCATAATAGCATGATAATGAAAGGTCTAATCGATGTGAAATATAACTGCTAAATGTCATCGAAATTTGTAAACATAATATTTCAATTCTAGCTCTTCAAGACAAATGTAGTTTAAACCTTCTAAATAAAAATAATAATTATTCAAGTCTTACAAAAACTGAACCAACTATTCAAGTTCTTCTTAATCTACCGTTTCCCGAGTGTAATCTCTTCTTTCAACTGAGAGCAACCCCAAAGAGCTTCACGCTACTATTGGGCTCCTCAGTTACAGCCACTGAAGATGACTTAACCAATTCTCTCAGCCTAGACTCCGAGTAACTGTGAACGGTTGGTCCATGCTCATAGTCAAAGGGATCAGCTGGTTTTACATGATTCTGAACAAAGAAGATAATTTCATTGTATAGGTTCTTCATGCGAGCGAGTTCAGATAAAAGCATGTAGTTCCTTCTGCGCAACCGTTGATTGTCTTCAGTGAGTGCCGTTAGAACATCAGTTGGACATTTATTATAATTATTTGGTGGTGGCAATGGAGAGTCTACCCACCAGAAATTTTCCAGATCCGCTTGAAGAAACTGAGCCGGTTGTTCATGGAAGTTTACTTGTTGATGATGATGAGGATGATTCTGGGAATTTTTTCTTCTGTGGATCTCTGATAGTAAATGCTTAGCTCCTTTTCTAAAATATTCATTTGCAAACTCCCATCTATCTGCCACTATCTTCTTGAATGCCTGAAAACATATATTGTAACCCATCAATAACAAGAACAAAAATATAGCAAAATAGTAATGCATCTTGCCAAAGGTTTATAATATGAAATCATTACAAGAAAGAATCAGAAAATTTTAAAAAAATAAAAATAAACGCACATCAAAATCCATCTATTCCGACTCCAACAACGGGAGTCGCGCTTGTTGGCATCGTAGGCCAATAAGACCAATTATGACGCTACATGGTATTGAAATATCAAGTTTCGGAAGCAACAAATCTCTTACACTAAATTTTACAGGAAAAAATACCAAGTTTTAGGGAAGATACATGTATTCAAAAGAAAGATGCGGAGAAAAGAGACGAAATACTGCTTACATAAGTGTTAAGCTGCCTGACAAAGCTTGAGAAATTGTTGTGTTTGAAGTAGTTGGGAAGAAGATCCCTGGCAAACTCAGGAGGTCTCCAAACAACAAAAGTGGATTCATCTTCACCCCATGACACAATGTGGTCAGTGAGAGGATCATCAACAAGTTGGTATGTTTTTGTAAGAAATGGAGCTGGAACTGTCTTGTGAGACTCCATTGAGAACATCATTTCTTCACACCCCATAATCACCATTAATTCATAAACTGATTAATGCTTCTTCTTCTTCTTCTTCTTCTTCTTCTTCTGTATTGAAATATACTTAACTCTCTCTTTCTTTCTCTTCTCCACTCACTATCTCGATATAATTTTCTAACTTTATGAAACAGAAATATATGACCCTGTCACTAAATTAAATAAATAGCTTTTTCTTTTTCCTGGAGTTGGCTACTGTTTTTTCCAACTTTTTGATAAGCATATGACCATGTCAGTAATTAAATAATTAAGGTGTAGAATTAATTAATTTTAAAATTAATAAGATTGAATTTAGTTTCGTTGATCAGGGCACTCCAATCTTATGGTATTCTTGTGCTCATCTCGGTTTTTGTCCTTTTATGCCAAAGGGTTTTGGCAGTTTTATTTTCACTGTACTTAAATGAGAAGCAGCTGATACTTCTTTACATTTTATTTTAAAAACCAAAAATTTCAGAAGCTAAAAACACTTCAAACTAAGATTTTCATATCAGGTTTCTCTAAATGAATAATAAATTATCAGAGCATACAAACAAATGGCCAGGTCCATGAAAGAAAAAGAGAGAAGCATATAACAAAACATGCTTTCTCTTTTTATCTGTAAGGGGATATGAAAGGTCTTGCATGATTCTGACATTTATCTCCAGTAGTGAAGCTGCAGGAGAAAATTAGCATATAATTATTCACTAATTAACGGACGATAATATAGTAATCAATGATTCCTTCCACTTCAGTAACATGTCCAGTTTCCATATATGTCACGGGTGTGCATTGGAATTCACAAATCAGTAATTTAAGAAGCAAATGGCCGGGAATGTTCCTCCCTAGTTCCTACTACTAGCTTAATTCACGCCTAAATTTTCTCTATACTAATCACCAGTTGAATTAGCTAAGTCATAGAGATTACTCCTGAAAACAACTTTTGTGATAATAAATCCATCAAAATATTTTATTTGAACACATAAATAAAATGTCATGCACGCATTTGTTTTAAATGGCAGACAGATCCACGAAGTCTTAATTAGTTGAGCAATAATTCAGAGTTTGAATCATTTAGAAAATATTTATAAGGTCAAAAGACTCCAATTTTAAACTGTGTCTGAGATTTTACGAATTATTATTGAATATTTGTAGCAGCTGAATGTTTGCTGCTTCACTCGTTAAGCATTTAGATATGTGCTAATATGAGACAAATCTCCTCTCTTCTTTTCTCTCTCTTTTTAAAAGCAAAGAGCAAGTGGCGGGTCACATGGAGGAGACAAAAGATACACAATCTTTTCCACCGGCGCCTTGTTAGAATTTAAGTTTGAAATTTTTATTTACACTCTTCCTTAATAAAAATCGTTTAATTTTATTGTAAATTATTAATTTATTCTTTTAATGAAATTATCTTAAATACTCGTATTCATCAACTATCAATATATTTTTATTTTTAATAAAATTATGAAAGTACTTTTAATTAATTTTAAATCATAATTAGATTATTTTTACATATTATTATCTTTGTTTTTTCTTTTTCTTTTTTAAAGTTTGATGTTGTGGGTTTAATAAATTGACAAGGTCACGCTTTGCCTATGCTAGACTATATTTTGTTCCACTTATCATGGAATGAAGACATCGACTTGTTGTGGAATTGTCTTCACCCACAAACACCGAATCGACCATAACTTGTCTAGGTCTACTTGATCTCCTTAAACCAAAATGCTTGGTCTCATTGCACTTTCCTTTCCCTCCCCCACCACCCTACCCTGAGAAGTCTTCGAGTTGTCGCACCCATCATCCTTTCCAACAGCCATTCACCAATAGCTATCAACTCATAGTTCGTACAAATCTAAACAACTATCATCTCCAAAGCCATTAAAAAGTGAAACAATTACCTAAAATTGATTCATCACCTCTACATCTAACATATTCCCAACTCAAACACAACTGCAACCAAACCCATTCCAAATGGTGGTGGAGGGGAGACCACCATGCGAGTTTTCTGTTTTTGATAATGAAGGCATAGGGTTGGGAGGGGGACGTAGTAAGGTTGAGAAAAAGTTGAGGGGTGTGGTGGTAATTAAGGGGATTTTGGAGGTATCTGACTGTCAATGGTGAACGTTTAGTTTAGTTTTTACGACTTTGAGACGATATCACATTAGTGTCAAAATTATGGTCAGTGGCCCACAGGGTGGGAATGGTGTTGAGCAGCCAAAGTGAGAACCAAGATGGTATAGAGCTGACGTCTGATGAAAGAGAGCTAGTGTTTTTTCAGATGATTGTGTGACTAAAGGGATGACATCCATGCATGCAGTTTTGTGAAATCAGGAATTTAAGGTTCTAAATAAAAGATTTTACACATGAAAGGGTTTAACCTAATTAAAGTGTTTTTAGGTAAAATGACCTTTCTAATCTTTCGCATAACAATTTTTCTTAAGATAAGCAAATGAGAGGCGGACAAATAGGCTTTTTAAAACTTAAAAGTTGAAAATGAATTTAGAAAAGTTCGGGTGGAAAATAACCATTTGGCCTTGAAATAATGTATAATATTTGCTTATTAGAGGTGGTTCATCTTTGCATTTGAAACTTTCATATTATTATTTAATTGTTTCAAATTCAAACCTCTGGATTCTAAGCAGCATCGTCAATAAGGCTGATTGTGGTTATAACACATGCTATGAATAGAGGAAAAGAAAAAATATCTGATATTGGAGAAATGATGAAATTTCAAATGCAAAGGATCTAAAGCATAATATTGTATTTGTATGCATCTCTTTAAAGAAAAGGATTTGCATCTTGAACTTTAGCATCATCATTTGTCTCTGTTGAAAAAAGTAAGACTAAAGGAGAAGTTGATACAGTATTGATTGAAATTCCATTCATAAAGCCATTGTTCCTTGTCAGTGTCTTGGTCCACCAAGTTTTTTAAGCCCTTCTGAAAGTGGGTTGGAAGATGCTTGAGGATACCAAGAGTTGTTGGAAAAAGGAATAGGGTTAATTTTATGAATCATTTTTAATATAATCTGAAAAAGATAAAGGTGGAAAAAGATACCCTTTGGGATAAGATGCTGGAAAGACAAAATATGTTTTGCAGAAGACAGTTATATTGGCCTGGCCAAGCTGATGATGATCTGCAGAGCATTATAAAATTCAATGATGCTTGTGTACTTCAAGGTCATATGGAAAGGTCACTTTCAGAAAGCAGATCTGAGTTCACACTGATTTCTTTTGCCAAAGGCGAATTTACTGTTAAACCAAATAAACAAAAAAAAGATTTATGCATTATTGATCTAGCATATTACATGTAGATGAAGTAAATATGTTTATTGGTGCTCGTGGCAAAGGAAGGAACCTGCGTTTGGAGACAGAAGACACTTTGAATGTAATGAAACTTTTGAAGTACTCTTTTTTCAGTCAACATTTAATGTTTAATAATACTTATGTTCTTGAGCAATAATTATTTTGATAATTTTTTAATAATATAAATATTTTTAATAAATTTAATATAAGATTCTTCTTTTTTTAGAATCTTAAATTCTTTTTTTTTATCCTAAACATAAATTTTAATAACCTATATCTTAAATCGATCTTATTAACATTATAAGTCTATTATTGATATTCAGTTTTAGTTTATATTTAAATAATAATGATAATTATTTTTCACTTATATCTAGTATAACAAACCCATTGTAAAATGTGTTATCCTTCCTGCAAAATTCCTTCTCTACTTTCTTCTTTTTATTTTGCTTTTCCCTTTTTGGCTACAGGCTCTCTGCTCTTATAGAAGGCATCATATCTGAGTTTCAAAGAGAGGAAAGTCACTTTCATGCCTTTAATAATAGTGATAGTGAAAAGGAGCAAATATTTTGAAAATATTCAAGACATTGGCTGAACCAGTTTTATACTTTCAGAAATGAGTCAGAAGTAACTAACTTCATTTTGTCAAGCAAAATTAGGTGGATTTTAGGTTCTTTGCTTAAATATAGTCTAAATGTAGGATGTCATTGTTAATGCCTCTAGATTGACCTTAGGCATCCAGGCAATCAACATGGAAAATCCATTGAGAAAGCTTTGATAGATGCTGGCCTGAGAGACAGAGATATCACCCCTTTCATGAGGGTGAGGGTGGTTGGATTAAGTGGTAAAAGACCATCAAGCAAAGGTTAGCCCCAGAGCAGGTCATTTTTTTTTTTCTATCATCTTGCTCCTATGGGTACTTACTTATAAGTGCATCCAGGGGCAGACCCACATATGGGTCAAGGGATGTAATGGATACTGCAAAAAAAATTTATTTATTGGATCTCTGAATTTAAGTTTATTGTATTGAGTTTCAGAGACAAATTTACATTGCTTGTCCCCTAACTTTTATTAAGGATTTTTTTATTAGACAAATTGTAACTATATTGTTAAAGATAATTCTCTTAAATTCAGACACTAAGAAATTTATTTCTATTTACAACACCTTACCCTATTCAAGTGCCTTTTTCTCAATTATTTTATGTACTAACTATAATTATAACCATTCATGGACAACCTTGGCTATGATCTCAGATGATAATCTTGGACTATTTTTTTTTTAATTGCATTTTTATTTTTCTGTTTTAGTTTTCAAATTTAGTTTCGTGGGTAAAATTATATTAACTTATGAAATAAATATTACATACCTTACAGAAGAATTGTATGGATATGTAGAATCATTGTTAAAGGGATCTTTTAGAATACTGTGAACATGTGGGGTATAACACTGAGATCCACCAACAAAAACAAGGGAAGTACTTCTAATTTTTTTAGATAAAATTTTAATACATAATTAAGGTGTGTTTAACAAACTTTCTAATAACTGAAAGATTGTAGAAGGGTTTTAAAATGGATAGGACAAGACAATGGTGTCAATTATCTATTCATTTTTTCTGTCTGGGTTGCATTAATGGGAAAATAAAAAGAGGGTCAATCACATAATAAATAAACAAATTAACATTTATTAATTAATTCTGCATGCCCTTCTCTTACCTCTTTAGGTTAGAATGTGTTACCTTCTTCTTCTTCCCTGGCAATTCCCTACTAAGTAATTCACTTTTTCTGGATCTATACTTGGTATGTGAAGTTGAATTATATAATTATATTTATATACATTTCATTATTTTTCTGTGGTTTAATTATTATGAGTATGATTATAAGTGAATAAATATACATTAGAAATTGAATGCATTACATTTTTTTTTTTTTTTTGGAGGTCAAGAAATTAAAAGATGCAAAATAGTTATGGAACTAAACTGTGAAAAAGTTTAGATTTATGTTGAAGATTAAAAAAAAATGTTTAATGTCTTGTCTTGTAGCATAAGAAACAATATCCTTTGGATTCTTTAGGGATATCTCATAAAATACACTTTTCAAATATGGAACTCAATTTATTTAAAGCCAATTTCTTTGTATAAAGTAATGACATAATTTAAATTAGGCTTTTGTTTCTACAAGTTGTAAGATTTTTGTCTACATGCTTGGATAAGATTTGAGTTCAGTGCATAAGCAATAGTTTCTAAAACATAACCCTAAAAAGATATGAATGTCCATTATGATTTTATTCTTCCTTTAAGTTCATCATTGTGTTGACATGTACCAAGTGGAGTGAGTTGAAAAATTATTCCACATTTCTTTTAAGTATTCTATGAACTTGGACCCAAGTATTCTTCTTCTCAATCACTTCAAAAGGTTTTTGATACTTCTGCCCACATATGACTGGCTTTTTATAAAATAGAGGTCTAAATGTTTTGAGAATTTAAAGAATTTAAGAGCAAAGCCTTTGTTTTTTATAGTTTTACTAATTTAATTACATTAACAATATCTTAATCTATTCATTGTAATGCATTTGATAATTCATTTGTAATGTGTAAAACAATCTTTATCAAATGTAAGCTAAACGTTAAAGCAAAAGACTATATAAACTCCAACAAGTTAGAAGCTTGAGTTCTTTGTTTAGGATTTGAACACATATCACAGAGGCAAACATAACAATAAAAAATGCAGACAGTCGCAATGTGAATCCTAATATGTATCTTCTACTCTTTTATGCATAGCTTCTTGTTAGTTCACTATTTGCTGATGTTTAAATAACATGAGCAGGCTTGATGTTCCTAAAGGATATCTAGCCCAACATTTAATAGATTAGCTATCATGTTAAAAAGACTTCCAATATGAGCACCATTTTTACAATGGCAACTTCATGACTATCAAACTTCTTAACCCACTAAATTCATCTCTCATGAGAGCTCGAGTTCGAATTTAGTTTCTTCAAGTTTGAGTTCAATTCACTTGAAGTGAATTGAATTCAAATTTAACTCGATTTAAATAACGTCGTTTTAATACTTATTAATCAAAATGATATCGTTTTAATTAATTTAAATAATTTTTATTAATACATAAACTTCACAAAGTAAACTTGTAAAAGATTTAAGTTTGAGCTCGTTATGAACTCAAACTCAACTTTTAGACTCGAGCTCAAAAACAGAAAACTCATTTCAAACTCGGCCAAATCAAATTTAAGCTCCATCCCGAACTGATTTGATTCAAATCTAGCCCTAGATTCATCATGATTTTGCCCTCTATTTTTTGCTATAGTTAATCCATGCTTGGAAAATAATGAATCATTTGAAAACTTTAGAGAAAAAGTTCATTATCATTAATATGTGTAATGCCAAGAAATCCCTCAACTACATGTCCCCTATCAACATAACACAATATTAGCTCTGGAAATTTTACGGGAGAAAAAAACACAACAAAATACCATTTTGAGAATATGAAACTATAAATCACTTGGAATGACATAAATAAACCAAAATTGGAGCACTGACATTTTTTCCACCAATGCATAAATAAATCCCATGACTGAAAAACCTAGTAGGATTGATATCTAACTAAACCAGAATCCTTATACCAGACTCAATAGACTGCAGTTCTACTTCTCCAACTTTCTTCCAAACACCCCCTATCAACAGATGCCCCTTGACACCTTCAAATGATGAAACTTCTTCGTTGGTGGTTTCACAACCTCCCACAGTTGCTTTCATCTTCTTACAGCTTGAGTTATCTAACATCTGGATATTTAAACTAGCTTCTCTCTTGTTGCTCCATTGGCTCAGTTCCCACTTCTCTTTCGTTTCTGATAGATTAGGTTCACTTTGTTCGTTCTTGTAGCAGTCAAGACTAGGAAGATAACCAGATGAACCAAGATCCCGAGGCAACATACCAATTGGGCATGGGTTCCATGATTTTGCCACAGCCCATCTATTCAAAGTTTCATCCTTACAATCACCTGTGTTCACAGCTTTGCTCTGCATCCTGTGACGTTTAACCAACTCAAGCCTCTTAGCTGCTTGATGGATGAAGTCCTCGTGTTGGAGAAGAAGCTTCTCAAAACTTAGGAGGGAAGGATTTTCTTCATTAAGTTCTGTATGTGGTGAATATATCATAGAAAGCTTGTTGAGTTTCTCTAGTAAAGCAGTATTTCCAAGCAGCTTTGCAAGCTGCAGGGCTGAATCCACAAGCTGCTTGTTGCCAGTAGCCACCACTAGAAGACATTTACGCAGGAGCTTCACCAGAACTGCATATGACATATTTTTCCCTGATGCAGAGACTTTGACATCAGCTGCAGTATCTGTGCCCCGAAGAGGCTTTAGTCTCCCTAGAAGTCCAACAAGCCAAGCAAACAGATAAGTAAGGTGTTCTTCTCGATGAGTCTCTGTTCTATATTCCGATGATGTCTGATTTTGTTGCCCTGCAAAAATTATTCAAAAAGTACTAGAAAAATAAACATTTATATTACTTGAAACTTGGAAAGCAAATAAACAAAAGAAAGCTCCAAAGAAAGGACAGGTAAGGATTACCGGTCTCATATTTTTTGGCTTCTTTATTTCCAATCATATCAAGAACTGTATGAAGAAGGGTCAGAAGTAATTCTGGCTCCTTATGAGTGAATCTAGTTAACACAGGCTTCCAATCATCAAAAGCCATGTGCATATTTTGGCCAGCATGGGAACTGTTTTGAAACTCCAAATTTGAGGAATCTAGTGCATTCAGCAAGAACTCCAGCAACACGGATACTATTTCTGATGAGAACGAAGAGTATAACCGAACAAGAGTTTTCAAGCACCTGGTCACTTTCTTCTTATAACCTGAAATTATGAGAGCATAAATCAGAATATATATTCTTACACTTTGGTAACTGAAGTGTCTGACTATTGTAAACTTGAAGATTTTAAATATTGAATTTCATTCAGAACTACATTATTCAAAAGAAATAGAATAGTTCTTATAAATAAGGTTAAAAAAAAAAAAAAAAAACAAGCTACTCAGCGAAACATTCAAATCAAACATTATATGGCCAAAATTGCTAGATGTATAAGGGAAATCCCATAATTAAGAATTGATGTCAAAGTTTTATCTGCCTAAGTAAACTCTTCCCTTGGCTCAGATTTCATCTCGTTTTGATATAAATATTTTGACATTAATCAAATAAAAGTAATCACAATAAATCGGCTAACCTCCAGATTTGGATGAATGGAGCTTGCTAGACATAACTGAGACAAACTTATTACGGCCACAAAGCCTTTCACAAAATTTGCCACCTATTAAAAATTTTAAAGACTATAAATTAAAAAAAAAAACACGTGTAAATACATATATATTTAGAGGAGAGGGAGACTAAAAATATGCAATTCCTAACGCACAGTAGTAATTATAAAAGAAAATATTGCAATATAAAACCTAAGATGCATAAAAAGCTTTTCTAAAAATGAGATCAATGCCACATCATTGGCTTTGTTAGAGAAAAAGCATTATCTTAGGTAGCAAAGAAACAAACCTATCGCCAACACAATCAGAAATGCATCACTTTAGCAAAAGAATAAATGTCCTAGGTAGTTAAGTCATTGTTACATAAAATAATAGTTCTATTAAGTTTTTGTCACTGCAGGTATTTGCTTAATTTAATATTAACAGGAATAGTCAGCACTTAAGACATGTTTTAACTCCTCAGTATGATTGGGAGTGGGAGAGTACCAATTATTGTTAACAATCAAATAGTAATAGTAAAATTGCGAGAGCCATGGTGAGCAAGGAAGGATATCTATTAAATTGCTAACAAATGAACATAGACATGTTCCAGGAGGCCAAAACAGTATTTAAAATGAATGTACTGGGTTTAGCATTATGAATTCTCTAATGGCTTCTAGTGGTCCGAACATTTAAATGAATAATTGAATTTTGCGTTTTACGGAAAAACATATGCTTATGTAAAATTTTTAGACCAAAGATTCCTCTGAGGAATTTATTGGTACTTTTCCTGCCTTGAGAGGCTAAAGGCAAAATATTAATTGATTAGAATTTTTTCTGACTGGATATATAATAAGCACAGCAGATATGTATACAGAAATCTATGCTATGTTAGATATATGCTATACTATAATGGCAGAAAAAAGAATGCCCTAGTTGCAAAATCCATGGGAAAAAAAGCTAACTAAAACATAAAAAGAAAACTCAAACTGGTGAAGAATTAATTAAGAAAGTTCATACATACGTTGTACTTTTACTAGTGATGAACCAACTTGGCTGTTCTTATATTTCAAGGAGGAAGCTAATTCCTGGAATTTAGACTTAATATCTCTTCGTATGTCAGCAGCTGTATCACTTTGAAATGGAATCTGCCTCTTTTGAGGCTCCCAGTAATAAGCTTTCAACCAATCCAATGCCTGAAACATCAGATATGACTGTTTAACTAAACAAGCTTTCAATTAGCACCACAGTATTAAAGATTCGAAGATGAAAAGCACGTATTTGATAGTGTATATCATGTGCAAACAAAATTATCATGAAAATAAAAATAAAAATTTTCTACAACATTAATTAATTGAATATTGAACAGTTTTGCCTAATATTTTGGTCACAAAACAGAGCATAATATTTTAGTCTAAAAGACACAATATCAGGCCCAAGTCTTTATCCAGGCATAAATGATATACAAGAGACATCCTCTAATCAAGCAAAGAAATTCCATACATCCAACTCGCACCATTTTCTCAAAAACAAAGATATTATGCCTTCATGTTTGTAGTGAAACCATATTAAATTAGTAAGTATAACCTATCTCTTGAATAAAGGTTTTTTCAACAGAAAAAGAAGAGACAAATATAAGGAAATACAATATTTCATGTCCGTTGCAAGCCCACATTTAATGCAACAAGTAACAAAGAAGAATAACCCAATACATGTCAACAAAGTAAACATGACACCAGAAAGACAACTTATTGAAAACAAAGCATACCTTGTTTGAGCAATCCCGAACTACTTGCAGTGCAGGAAGATCACGATGAGAACCCTCTATATTAGCAGGCAACAATTAAAAATACAAATATTATGAGTACAAAATTCTATTAAAACAAATGAAATATAAGAACTAACAATGACATCTACAGTGCAACTACATAAAAGACAACCATAGTTCTGTGGCTGACTACTATCAAAATGCCTCCATATATGAGACTTTACAAGATTTCGAACCATTCAATCCCATATTCAGCATATAAGTATGAGAAAAGATGTATAATTGCAACCTACTCTAGTTTAGTCCAAAGCACTAGAAAATCAATTGTGAAAGAGATAATCAATGGGAAAATAAGAGAAACATTTTGCAATCAGTTGAAACCACTTACCATGACGAACATCAATCAGTTTACGAGGGATGCCAATTGCAGCAGCAGCTTCAGCAATTGAAAACTGTGATCTTCTTCGTGTCTTCTCAACAACACAATTCACAAGCCTTCAGCAATTACAAAGTGTGTAAGTTTAATGTTCTTTGATGTGGCACTAACAACAATGCACTCAAAACAATCAGACTAAAGAAAATCAATTCATTCTTTTCTTAAGCACTAATAAAGTAAAGTTTGAATTGTCAATCAGAATTATGATAATAAAAGTTCAAGTCCAAAGCATCACCTTATCCCACAAGCAAAAACCTCCTTCCTAGTGACATGAAAAAATTATTTAATTTCTTTCCAGCCATTACATCTCTAAAGTTTTCATGCTACTTCTATAATGAACCATTTCTTATCAATTAAGTTTAGGCATACAGGTTAGTCAATGTGGTGCTGAAGCAAATTGATCATGAGAATTTTCAGGTACTTCAAACGACATCAGTGTCGCATATGTCCAGATCGATGTATATAAGAATCCACTTGTTCTCATAATTGGATGTGATCGTAAGCATAAAAAACCTTGTCAGAGTATAAATATTAATTTTAGATCCTTTTGCTATAACTTTAATCTTTTAGACTAATGATCACTCGACTAATTTGTCCCATGGAAATAATGGCTAATATGTATCAGCTATGAATGTTGCAATACAAAAAACTCAAACTAACTACTTCATGATATTGGAAGGACCAAAAGAACTGAGAGACATATGTACCACCATAAGAGCAACAAAACCACACAACAGAAAAGGACTATGTTGATAATGTATTAAAAAGAACAAATAAAATGAAGAAATGAATAAATGAAGCAATCTAACCTCAAGATTGACATGCAATATAGCATGGCAAGCAATTGCTCTGACTCCAAAACATCAATTGGTTGTTCCTCTTTATCTCTAAAATCAGAGGAAGACATATATAAATTAAAAAAGCATCAACTCATAGTGGAGTTTAGGAGAGACAAGGGGAAGCAGGTACCTTACTGGCCACGATTTTATCTCCTTACAATTTTACTAATTTAATGCAAATTTTGTAGTTTATTTATCATAATATAAATATTCATAATAGAGCTATCAAGATTTCCACTATAGTTATCTCTTCTTACTGTGAGAAATTTTCTTTTGATTACATCTATATTGTATGGAAAGTTTGAGATGTTTCACAATTGATAAAGAGGACTGTTTCTTTTGACAAATCCAAACAAAAACTTAAAAGAAATTGTCTTCATATAAACAATGTAATAATAATTTATAAAATCTAAAAATTAATTTTGATATATAAATTTTCATTTGCATTAAACAATACTATTAGGATCTTGGATTAAAGGATTACCTGTAATAAGGATCTCTCTGTTGAATCTCAATGATTGAAGCTGTGACATCAATAACAACTGGCAGACAACCTCTGCTTTTCCATGTCGATATCTACAACCCAGAAACATTTAAATTCATTCGTTTTCACCAGAAACAAACCAACAAAATTTTGAAAAAGCCTGGTTTAACTTACTCTATTAAGAGCAGAGGCAACCTTGTCTGCAGAAGACGAGAAGAGGGATTCTCTGACGAAATCCCACTCCTCCCAACTCAACCATGGCACCAATTTGTAGCTGTTTGATGACGATGATGATATTTTCTCATCATCAACAGCCATCATGTCTTCCTCGAAGCCCAGCATTGACATCACAGAACCTTCAAACAGCCTAAACCAAAACCCTAGTTATACTTGCATTCAATAGAACAAATGTAAACCGTTTACCCATCAGTTCTACCAACAAAACAACATTAGCAACCTTTTTGTGAAATGTCCGAGCGCGAGCAACGCAGAGATATCGCCGTGATTCACCACGCAGTAGAAAAAGACGTGGGTTGGAGGGTGGCACAGCTGCGTTAAGTGTCTCTGGTTGAAGAAAGTTCGGCGGCATATAGATTAATTTTTAGCCTTCGGAGGTCAGCCTATATTCCAACCATCATTACCTCTCCGTCAATCAGGATTTTAAATACCGATTATGCCCTTATAAACAAAAAAAATTATAATAAACATTAAACAATTTTAAGGTTTTAAATTTAAACGGGGTGTTATCAATATGGACAACCCAACTTGCAATCGAAATTAAAGATTATGATATTGTTTATTATATATTTATTTATTATTTTAATATTATTTTATATTTTAATTATAGTTTTTATTTTTTATTAAAAATATTTTTATTATTTCATAAAAATGATAAAAAAATGTTTAATGGACGGGTGTTTAATTACCTTGGTGAGATTAAGTGGTGGGCCTTTTAAATTTGAAGGTTCAGTTCAGAGAAGGTCCCTGGATTGAACAAAATTTGAAGGGATGATTGATATTTTCCAAACCGCATGGAGCTTTAAATGTTAAATTGAAAATCAAGATCCTCCAGTCAGAACTCCAGAAGATATAGAATGGCGACAATCAGTCTCCGCAAGGGCAACACCCGTCTCCCACCTGAAGTGAACCGTGTTCTCTACGTTCGGAACCTCCCCTTCAACATCTCCTCCGAAGAGATGTACGATATCTTCGGCAAATACGGCGCCATACGCCAGATACGCATCGGCACCAGCAAGGACACACGTGGCACGGCCTTCGTCGTCTATGAAGACATCTACGACGCCAAGACTGCGGTCGACCACTTGTCGGGCTTCAACGTCGCCAACAGATACTTGATTGTTCTTTATTACCAACAGGCTAAGATGAGCAAGAAGTTCGATCAGAAGAAGAAGGAGGACGAGATTGCTAAGATGCAGGAGAAGTATGGAGTTTCGACAAAAGATAAGTGATGGGCATCGGATGCTTATGTTGATTTAAAAAAAAAAAAAAATTAGGTTATGGGTCTCAGTACATGCATGGGTGTTGTTGTATGCGTACTAAAGATGGTTTTATGATGAACTTTTTAGTTAGATTTTGTGAATATGAAATTGTGTTCGTGTTAATTTGTGGATTATTTTATATGGGATGATGCTATGTTAATTCGGTAAAGATTTATGCTTTTTTTGTTTCGAAATTTCGGTTTGTGAAGGTTTGACAAGGATTGGGGGAATATCGGTTTTTTTTTTTTTTTTTTAAGAATTATTGTTGAGAACAATAAGATTGCCGTGGTTTCGGTGTCTATATGGCTCACAAAATTGAGTGTTATTAGGTTTTTTATTGGTTATTGAATACCCAAAGTTGAAAATTTTTTGTGGTTCTTCACGGTGCTGCAATGCAGAGGTTTAACTTGGGGTGATGGTTTTTTGGGTGATTTAGAACGTTCTGTTATGTGATTTATTTCTGCTGAAAATTTTGATGTGCAATGCAGCAGTAGGCGCCACTTTTTCATAGGTCCTTAGGCTTCAAGATGTGTAATTTTAGGGCTATTTGTCCTAGATGAAATTTTATGCTTTTTCTTTTTCATAATTCTTTTCCCTGATTGATGCTAATAGACAAGTTACTAGAAATTTAGTGGCTCAGAATTAACAAACGAGTTATAATGGTTGTTTGCAACTAATAAAATTCTTGATAAAAAAATTTTTTAGTTATTATTTGAGATTTGTTATAGAATCCTGCTTTATGATTCTCATGTTAAAATTGCTTATCATACAATGAATGTGTGACATTGTTGATGAACATCAAGTTTTTCACTAGTTACCATCAAGTTTGGTCATAGTTGGTAAAGAGGCAGTGCCGCTTTGAAATTGATACTTTGATATGTGACCAATTAAAGTTAAAATTGTAGTTCTTTTTTGCTTATCTTCTTGTTCTTCAAATACTATAATTATATTGTTAGATTCCTTTTTCTAAGCTTTAATTTCTTATATAAGAGATTACTTGATATGGTATAAGAGTGATATTGACTTCTTGCACTTGAATCCCACCATTCTAGATGGCAAATTTAACAGTAAGTTTTGGTTTGTGTGTGGATTCACACTTGTGTTTGTATGTGCATGAACGTACTTGGCCAGTCCATTATTTGACCATATATGTGAGGTTCATTTTAGATATTACGAAAGGTATTGCAAATGGATCCTACCATTCTAGTAGGTAAATTTAGTAGAAATGTTGGTTAAAATTTGTTTTTGTGTGTAACTGAATCTGTGTCATGTCCATTATTCAACCGTATATGTGAGGGAGCATTTTAAGTTGAAATGATGTGCTTGGACAATTTCCTATATATTTAAGCTTTAGGGTTAATGGCCATTCAACATATCATAAAGGTTTCAATTTTTTTGGTTTGTGAAATTCAAAAGTTGAATGTGGAGGTCTGTCTCAGGCAGATTGATCACAGGTTAAAATTCAACTCATTTATTTTTCTTTTCATTTTTTATTCTGCACCTAAGATTAGAAAAAAAAAAAATTATTTATTTAACTCTTGAGATGATTTGTCTTTAGTTTGTGAAGTTAAAAATGTTGAAATTTGACAATCTGTGTGTCTCTCTTGCTTGCCCCTCATTGTCTTTAATGTGATCATGGGATAATCTATGACATCTTTCCTTTCAGTTTTTTCTGGTTTATGCGCTAAAATAGCTCTGCTTCTTTGAATATCAGGAAGTATGCATTTTCAGATCAGTTAGAATTTGCTTGGCACACGTTTGCTATGTTTGTGTATTGAATCAGATCAGTATGCATTTTTTTTTTGGGGGGGAGAGGTTTATTGATATGTCTATTATGTGTTATAAAAATTTAGTAGTGTTCTGATCAATTTAGAATTTACTAAAAATTATAGAGTAGGACTACATAAAGAATTTAAATTCTAGACAATTTGATATTATATCTTTATTAAATGTTTTTATTAATAAATTTATTTAATTTTCTATTAAATTTTTCTGGAAATTATATAACATGTCTTTTCAATTACATAAATTTTTTATATTTTTCTGATGATTATATAAATTATTAAAAATCTTAGGACAATGACTGTTTGGTAAAAATTCTGAATTCTGGACAAACAAACATTTTAAGTATGTTAAACATTTTGATCAAATATTTTTAATTCAATTGTATCTCAAACTTTTTTGAAAATTTTACCATGTCTTTTCTATTATATCAAAATTTGATAAATTTTTTATGCTTAAATAAATTATAAAAAAAATATTAGAACTAAGGCTGTCTAGTGAAATTTTCAAATTCTGGACTGTTTTATATTTTGATTATTAAATTGAATCAATTTAAATTTTATAATTTTGTGTATCTACAATGGCTGAATAGTTTATTTAAATTAATATAACATTAGTTGTCCAATGGAGCATTTGTATATGAATAATAGATTTTAATAGAGTTTTTTATGATATAGGGGTAAGTTTATAATTTTTAAGGGTTTGTAGGCTATTAGTGAATAATTTTAAGATTAAGATTTAATAGTGGTAAGTTTGATTATCTTTGCTACTCCTTGGATGATTAACAACATAATTAGAAATTATCTACTTTTAAAGTAAGAAAAAACTTAGATGATATGTTGTGTTTTTACATTATGATGATTTATGCTTTCCATTTTATTACATGGTGATATTTTATCTAATGTTTTAACTTAAAATATTTTGAAAGTTATATATATATATATATATATATATATATAGAGAGAGAGAGAGAGAGAGAGAGAGAGAGAGAGAGAGGGGATGAATTTCTGGAATAAATTTTTTTTAATATTTTCTTTTTCATGTTTTCCAAAGACAAAAGTTTGCTAGCAAGAAAATTTTATAAAATTGTTTTTGCCAAATGTCCTTTGTAAGATAAGGAGTTGACGGGTGATAAATACAATGAAAGGTCTGTGAACCTATTATAAATATATATATGATAAAACCTTTGTGAATTTATACAAATATGAGTATAAATGATAAAAAATCCATGGATTTATTTATGCATTTAATAATAATAAAACTGAAAATATCAGTATACATGGTAGGGATTCTACGAAAAAGTTGCTGCTAATATTTAAAGCATGCACATGCAGAAGTTGGAAAACTATTATCACACAATGGTGGGTTGAAAAGAAACTTGTATATACGTATGCAAGTATTGTATATACATTATATCAAAATATATGTATTTGTACAACAAAATAATCCCATCAGGCCAGCAACACAACTGGAGCCTCTTCCCTTCAGCTATGGTTAGCCCGCGCCTCACTAGCACCAAACATACCTGCAAAGAAAGGAATGAAGGAAAAGAGTGAGTGATAAAATCACCCAGTAAGCATTTCCTACTTCCCTCAACCCCAAACATATATCAAACCAAACACATATCTAGCCTTGGTCTATATACCCATACATTTTTCTTTGCTCATTAACCTGAATATCGCTTATTCTTTTTCTCTTGATTGCATTAAGGATTAATGCTATGAAATGGGTGTCATGGTATCATGTCATGCTAAGTGCATCATATTAAAAATATTGAATATGCATACATCTGAATCTCTGTGTATCCGAAGATATCAGCTATGCTGACCAGACTGATGAACACAGGGATTCGACATCTTGACCATGTGGACTGAAACAGTCTAGCAAAATACTAGAAAGCTGAAATATGCATACATACCAGTCCTTGGACTAGTAAGCTGAAAAATAAACCAATCTAACCGTAGTCAGAAAGTTAAAATCTCATAGATACCCCCTCGAGTTCACCCAAAACAACTAACCCGGATATTAGGTTTTGAATGCTGAATAACTAATGCATTTGGATCCCTTGATCCTTTTCATGCTAATGCCTTGGCATGTTGTGCTATGAAATGTTTATGTTGCCTTATTTTATCTTATTTCATTTTATCATAAGGTCAAATAACCATTAAAAAGGTTTCTCATGCTTTATGTTTCATTTCCCATTTATTTTCTAAATTTCTACTAAAGCACGGGCGGGCAAGATCAGATACACAGGTGTGCATTCTGTGAACGGGACCGTGTGTTGACCGTACAGTCTGGTCGTGTTAAGTTCTGGAATTTTCATGTATTTTCTCACATTTGGCTTACGCATGGTCGTGACCCCCTCTAAATTCAACCATGTACACGGGCGTGACCTTGCAAGTGCAAGGGCATACGAGCGTGCGTCCTACTTCGCTTCGACAAAACTTGTCTGAAACTTACAGAATCTCGTCCAAAACTCATCCAACCTAAAATTAAACACTTCCATGCATTTCTAATACTTCAAACAACACATATCACACTTAAATTTCATCAATAACACATCATTCCCAACTCAAGCATCAAATCATCACATAAACACATACTCTCACACATACATGCACCAAGCACATCCTTGAATGGAAATAATCAACACAAGTCATTCTTTTGCATCATATCAACACATAATCAAGTCACATAAATCATAAGCATGCTAGGAACACAACCACATGGCATCCAACATCACATACATGCTGGGAAACTTAAGAAAGAGGCAAGAAAACACTTACCTCTTGCCATGGATGCTCTAATCTTTCTCTCTAGCCAAGATCTTACTCTTTTACTAGATTGGGAGCTGCTGGCTACTGAATATCACCTCTAGGGTTAGGATTCTCTGAAAACAAAAGGAAACTTTGGTTGAAAATGGATAAAGATGGGTAAGAAAAGCCTTAAACTCGTCATCTCTCTCCTCCTACAAGCATGCACGGGAGTGTGTCAAATGATGCACGGTCGTGCACAAGAGAAAATAAAGAAACTTCATTTCCCACGCTACGCATAAAAGAAACCTCCTAAGGAGAATCATGTGTAGGTCACACTAGCTCTGAAAACTTACTATCTCACCCCTAAACTCTTCTAACTCTCAATCTATTGCTAAATCTTACATCTAATCTCAAACTCTAGCCTAAAAAGTATTTCTAGTCTTGGGATGTTGTATATATGTATAAACTAATTCAACTTTTTGAATGATGATTTGACGAAAAGTAAAATATAGAATCCTTAGAATTCTTGTTTATAAAGTAAAAGTTTGTAAGTTCTTTTTTTGTGGACTCGTTATGTTATATAGAACCTCACGTATCAATACCTATTTGGAGACAATTGAAAGAGGGCAAGCTTTAACAAGCCAATGACCTTTTGAACAAAAGGATACAAAAGCAATGTCACTCTACATCTCAAAACAACAAATGATAGTACAACCCATCCTTTAGAAAAATCATTGTACAAACATTCAATTAGTTTATGATATTTGGGAAAAAGACTAGAACTCTCTTTAATGCAAATAAGTTTCATCCTATTAAAACGGATAAAGCTATATTTTTGTTGGCTTTAAAAAAAGGCACATGTGATGCACTTTTCTCAATTTGTTCCCTCTATTAAAACAATATGATATGGTTGAACTTTAGAAGAAACCTCTTCAATCCTTAGTTTAGACAATCTCTTTCTTCTCTAGATCTTGAGTGGAGAACCACCAAAAGGTAAACCTTCAAACCTATCATAATAAAAAACTTCATCGTTACTGAAATTCTTGAAAGACATATGAAACTTTCATCATTAGAGAAACAATATTTGAGATTCCAAAAAGAATTTTAGTTCGCAAGAAACCTTTCCTTAACAAGGAGATGTTTGGAGTTGAAAAATTAGGGTTTCTTTAAAGAGTGCATGAATGCTTAAGGAAAATTCTACAACTTATGTAAAGTCTTGGCAATTCCTTTATAGAAAATTAAGGAAAAAATGGGAAAAGATCTTCACCATTCAAAAATGCTTATAGATACGTGTCAACCATTAACATGAAGTAAAGAAACATGACCCTCAAAGACATTATGACCTCTAAAATGACTCAACTAGTGCACACTCATGCATGTGGCATATTAAATGTTGATTGCCCACTACTATCCAACTTGTTGAAATCTTAACCATCCATATAGAATATGATTAAGTAGAATGAAAGTTTTAGCATCACTATTTGCACTCCTAAAACTAAGGGGAAAATTGTTATGTAGTTAAAAATCTTATTCAAAGTTCCTTAAAGATAATCTAAGTAAGCAACAACTCCACAACTAGTAAGGAGCAATTTCAAGCTTAATAGGTCAAAAGCCTAAGAAAGTCAACCTCTAAAAGCCTCATAACGAGGCACCTAAGATCATGTATACACTATCTCCATAACAGATAAGTTTCCGATGATCACAAAATTTTTCCCTTAATATTCAATAACAAATCAATGAAAGTGTATTTACTTTTTCTTATATTTTGACAACCAATATTATGTCATTATTCATAACTATTTTTATGTGTTTTCTTTAGTATAAAAAGAGAAAAACCATTGTTATTTTTTGTAATTTTATTTACATCAATAACTACCTTTAATCGTATGTTTTTGTTTAGTTCTTTTGTTGAATCATGCAAAAAGTCATTTATTTCATCACTCTCTATTTTGATTTTCTCAATTCTTGCACTTAAATCTCGCTAATTTCGTTTACTTTTCGTTGGTATAATTTTTGGCATTAACATGTGATTTGTTTTATTGGACAATTTCCCAACGTCATGTAAGCAAGGTTGCGAAACTACCCATGTAAGTTGCTCTTAAAATCTGGGAGTTTTTTAAATTTGATGATGTAATTGTTTCTGTATATATTGCAATGGCAGCTTTGTTGTTTCTATAAATATTTGGACGGCCTAGGCTTCCATGCTAACAAAAGGAAAAAAAAAAAAAAAGGCTTTCATTAATATAAAGACAATCCCGTAAATAGATCCTTAACATTCTGCTAGACCATATGAATCTTAGAATATCTTTCAACATTTCAAAACACTTCAAATTAACTAAATGAAAGGTTTACCTATGAATTTTCATTTAACATAACATTGATCCAACTACTGACTAGCCACCAGAAGATATATATATATATATATATATATATATATTGAAAATACTTTTGATATTAATTGATATCTGGAGATTTTCAGTTGTCTTTTTCAATCTTCCTGTTCCATCATCACATTTTACGTTCCCGTCATAAGCAATGAAAAAATATATAAACCATTCTCTCCGAGTCATTTCATAGATAGATTGATACCTTCTCCTCCCATCTATGCAGCATTTTTTATTAATCAGAGTTGTTTTAGATCTTCAATTGCCATGGCCATGCCAAGTAGAAAGTTTGGTTACATGATGCAGCCATCAGAAAAATGGTGCAATACTACCTTTACCAAACATTATTGCTATCATATGAAAGAACTCTTCGGAGAAAAGTTTCAAAATTATTGGGGAACAATGGAGAGATATTTTAATATTATTGACGAATATTCATGGAGATAAATTTCTGGCAACGACATGCGTTCAGCTATTGTCAGACATGAAGTTGGTAAGGAGACCCGGCAGGCAGGATGGCTATAGAACAAATTGCATAAGCCAATGACTAAAACAATTAGGAATCTGAATAACTTGGCCGACCGAAAACTAGCCCACATTGCCGGCAATGAAGAGGCTGGCTTATTCCTTGAACCAGTCTTTTGACTGAAAAATATGAATAAATGATGGGTACCTTGGAGGTTTGACTGTTTCTACTATGAATTGAATTGGAGCAGGTATATGGTTGGCAGTTGTAGGTGAAGAACTCACTAATATTTATTTAAAGACCAAAAGAATAATTCCCATCAAAGGTTGGTCGAAATGGCCAATTTTTATTGTTAAATTTAAAAAATTAATTTTTTATCTATTTATTAAAATTAATTATTAATTTTAATAATTAAATAATATTTATATCATTTTATTTAATATTATTATAAAAGTCTATTTGAGATATAAATATTATTTTTTAAATTCATTAAGAGTAAATAAATATTTTTATTTTATTTGTAAAATTATCATATTTATGTATATATTTTAAAAATATATTATAGTCTTAATATTTTATACTATAACATTTATATCCCTAATTTTTTATATTTTATAAGAATATAATTATTCTTTTTAAAATTATTAAAAAATAAATTAAATTTTTAAAAAATAGTTAAATGGTTTTTGAATTTTAAAAAATCCCTTAAATTTTTTAAAAACAGCTCAATTTTTTTAATCTTTAAAAAACACCTAGATTTTTTTAATTTTTAAAAACCCCGCTAAATTTTTTAAAATTTTAATTAACCCAAATCTATAATTATTGATCATAAACACTCCTAAATTTTTTATTATTTTCAATTACACTTAATATAAATTAAAATAAAATGTTTAATAAAATTTTAAGAATAAAATGTTATATAGTTAAAAGATATTGTTTGTTTCAATAATTTTATAAGAAAAATTAATAAAATTTATTAATAAATTTAATTAATAGATAGAAATTTAATTTTCTTTAAATTTAACCGATAAAAATTATGATTTCTTCCAAACGGATGAAATGCAATTTAAGTTATTTAAAAAGGGTTTTGTTTTCGCACATTGGAAAACTCAAAAAAGCATTGGAATCACCTATTAGAATATTAGACTTTTGGTAAATTTTGATGTGATGGATAGTGGGATTAAACAATTAGTCGCTGTCTGTTGTTTTCAAGAGTGTTTAAGAGTTGTATTGAATCGTTGAGTTTTTAAATATATTTTCTTCGAATAGTTTCATGTTTAGACAAAATAATCTTAGAAGAGGGACAGATACACAACTTTATAAATAAGTATACTTCAAGAAGGTAAGTTCATATTATGAATAATACTATATTTATTAACTTATAGTGGCTTTTGGTTACCTTGATTAATTTTTGGTGGTATGCAATTTCTGATACTTTTTTTGGTTAGATTTTTAGTTTCTTGTTTGTATAGATCTTTTCAATATATATATGATAGATAGGTTCTCTTTTTGTCTTTTGTATATTTTTTTAACGTTTCAAATAGATTGTAATATAAATTTCAATTGGCTTTTATTACGTTCTATCTATACAAAAGCTTAGATAGACCCGTAAAAAAAGTTTCTTATCTAGTTTTGATAAGATGTTTGAAGGTACTTACAGATTAACTTCGATTAATTGTGTTTAATTTGTATATGGTTTTTGTTATTTTATAAAATTTACTTACCCAAAAATAAAAAACTTATTTATAAAAACTGATTTGTATTAATCTTAATGAATGATTTAATAATTTTTTTATTTGTAATTTAAGTTCATTTAATCACATAAATACAGTTCAATTTATGTGTTATATGGTTAAATTTATGATTCCAATATCAATTTCTAAAATAGAATTAGTGACAATGACCAACAAACAACAACTAAATAATTCTCAAGTTCAAAGTCCATAACCGATTTAACACTCAGACTTTGAGATAAATAATTAGCAATCATATAATAATAAATCTATAGTTTAAAGGAAAAAAGAAAAAAAAAAGAGCTTTTTTTTTTTTTTGTTATCATAGAAGGGGGACAATTAGATTTTACTGACGCAACATTTTTATAATGGTCATTTAGCAAAATATTAACTTTCTTATAAATAAAAATGTTAGTGATATAAGTATAACTTGATCTATTCAAATATTCTAATCATAGGTTGAGACTCTAACTCAAGGGAGTTTCAAATGTATTTCTCTTCGAAAAACTTTTATGTAAGGAGGACGAAAGAAAAGAAAAATGAGAGTATATTAGACGCAATACATCTTTTTGTATTATTAGATTATTGTACTCAAATTAGTGATTATAAGGTCACATCTATTTTTTTTTTTTCACTTATCTCAATTGATCTCTTGAAACACTCTCACACATCCATAGCAAGCTTACTTGAATCTTCTCAAATTCTAATCGTTACTGTTGTTGTTAATTGCATATATTAATTGATGACAAAAAATTGCATTAACGTATTTAATACAATTTTTTAAGAAAGTATTTTTATAAAATGGAATAATAAATTTTATAATATAAATTGTTAAAAGGCTATTTCTCACCCAAGATGTGTCGAGATAACAAATTCCTAAGAACTTATTAAAAGGTTATTTCGCCGAATTTTTTTAGAGTGAAATTCAGATTCAGACTCAAGTTTGAGAATTGGATTCGCATTATGTTCATATTCGTATTTGGTTCATATAATTCGTATTTATATTTTCATTATAAATTATAATTTAAAAATATAATTAAAAAATTTTTGATTTAAGTTCAAGTTTGTATTCATATTTATAAATTTTCAAAACTATAGTTCGATTCATATTTATATTCGAATTCGAATAATTCATTTTAGACTTGTTCAAATTAAACTCAAAAACAAATATAAATATGTTTGATTTGAATTTAACCAGAATAAAATGTAAACATTTGTTTTTTCATGGAACCTTTAGTAGGAAATAGTCATTTGACCTATTTAAGTTCACTCACTCCATCTTAAAGTTTACTTTTAGGATTATATTACGAATAATACTATATTTATTCTTTTTTTTAATTAATTAATTTATATAAATTGATTTATTAATATCATTAAGAGAATATAATTATCTATTTTATTATTAATTGAAAATCACTCAATCACATTAATACTATTATTTCAGTACAATACCTGATTTTTTTTTTCTTTTTTTTGGTAATTACCTGATTTTATTTTTAGTCATGCAATATGTTTTATAAAAGAAAGTCATTTGAATAATTCAATGGTTGAACATCATACCGCAAACTGAGCATCCATGTCATCCTCATTGAATTATTTAATTCAACCTTATTAATTAATATTAGAAAATATCAGATGATGACATTAGGGTTAAGTAAATTACTTTGTCTGTGACCTAGCTAATTCGGTCGATCCAGACTTTTCTTTGGTTTCGTACATCATCTCAATCGAATTTCAGACCTTTCGAGCCCTTATATATTCCGCTCATCCACATTTTTTCTGTCACTCAGCCAGACCTTTGAGCAGAAATGACACTATCTGCCATGTTCCAAGGCTCCATCCTCCTCAAGGAGTGCCTTGCCGCGGTTCTCCTATTCTTCATAACACTCTATGTCGTTCATTCTCTCTTCAGGAAATCAAGACCCCCGCTCCCTCCAGGACCACGGGGGTTCCCCATCGTCGGCGCCCTCCCTCTCATAGGCAGCATGCCGCATGTCGGCTTCGCCAAAATGGCCAAAAAGTACGGGCCAATCATGTATCTGAAATTCGGAAGCCAAGACATGGTGGTAGCCTCAACCCCCGAAGCCGCTAAAGCCTTCCTCAAAACCCACGATATCAATTTCTCAAACCGGCCCATCGATGCAGGCGTCCACCATTTGGCCTATAACGGACAAGACATGGTTAACGCGGGATATGGACCTAGATGGACATTGTTGCGGAAAGTGTGTAATACTCATATGTTTGGTAGTAAAGCCGTCGAGAATTGGGCTCATTTTCGGGTGTCCGAGGTCGGCCTCACGCTTCAGGATATGCTTGAGGCAAGCCGGAAAGGCGAGCCTGTGTTGGTGCCTACAATGTTATCGTATCTTACGGCCAATGTGATCGGGCAGGTGGTTCTCAGCCGTCGTGTTTTTGCTACAAACAGTTCGGAATCGGACGACTTCAAGGTTCTGGTGGTGGAGATGATGAAATATGCAACGGTTTTATTGGTGGGGGATATCATCCCGGCCTTGGGTTTCTTGGACAGAGGAACCGAGCAGAAAATGAAGAAATTACACAAACGGGTCGACTCCATGATAACGAAGATGATTGACAAACATATTACCACAAGTCATGGGCGTAAACAACACCCTGATTTGCTTGACACTATTTTGACTTACCGAGACAAGCCAGACAGCGAGAGACTTAGCATGGAAAACATCAAAGGACTCCTCCTGGTATCTCTTAACCACTTCCTTCTTCTTTTAGATAGAATTTTACTTATTGATATAAATTTGACTTTTCTATACTTAATTCCTGACTACGTCCATGACTCAACTAGACTGTTCAATTTGTGCTAGAACTTATTTGTGGCCGGCACGGATACATCATCGAGCATCATCGACTGGGCCCTGACCGAGATGTTGAAGAATCCAACCATTTTCAAGAAGGCACACCAGGAGATGGATCAAGTAATCGGAAGAGACCGGAGGCTCGAAGAATCTGACATCCCGAAACTCCCATACTTACAAGCCATATGCAAAGAAACCTTAAGAAAACACCCCGCAACACCTCTCAATCTGCCTCGGCTCTCATCCAAAGATTGCGTTGTGAACGGCTACTTCATCCCCAAAAACACTCGGCTCCAAGTAAATATTTGGGCAATCGGACGCGATCCCGACGTCTGGGAGAACCCATTAGAGTTTACACCAGAACGGTTTTTGACTGAGAAGAATAAGAAGATTGATCCTCGAGGAAACGACTTCGAGTTGATCCCCTTTGGAGCAGGAAGAAGAATTTGTGCTGGAGTCAGAATGGGAATGGTTCAAGTTGAGTACGTTTTGGGAAGTTTAATTCATTCGTTTGACTGGAAATTACCGGAGGGAGTTAAAGAGTTAGACATGGAAGAAATTTTCGGTCTCACACTGCAAAAAGCTGTGCCTCTTTCGGCTATGGTTTCCCCAAGACTTGCACCAGGTGCTTATGTTTAAAAACAGATTATCAGCCAGAAATGGCTGATCTTTTGATGTTTGTTCTACGAAGATCATCAACTACCCCTTGTTTTTTATTCATTTTGTTTCTTTTCCCCGAATAACTTATATTTGCTTGCAATCGACCTTGTATTCCCAACTAAAATAATGAGAGACCAATGTTCTTCAGAATTAATCTTGGGAAGTAGGAACTCAATGTTATTATTTCAAAATATCAAGATAATTTCTGTTTAGATAATTGTACTGTTAAATTGACATTGCAAAGTGTGCAACAACTGAATTATATTTTTCTATAATATTTCAACATTTACAGTTTTATATATATACAAAACCAGTTTTTTTTATCAGTTTGAGTTTATTTTTATCTATTTTATGGATATAATCAAAGCTTCAATCCAATATGCATTTTATCTTTATTCCTAAAGTTAAGAATTTATAAACCATATATATAAACATATATTTTTCTATCCCTTGAACAATATCACATCTTATTCGAGAGGGTGTCACGTGTACAATACAAAAAGGTAAAAAATTTAAAATATCATGCATGCACAACTGTACGTGTTAGGATGCACAACTATACAAAACTTGTTTTTTGTCGCCTATGTAAACCATATTTAATTTAAAAATGTTGTAAGTTTCTAACACTCAAGAATTAGAATTTTCTAGAGAGAGAAGATAAGAGAGTTAAGAGCTCTAGTTAAGAGTAGCAATTGTTGAAAGTTCATTGGAGTTTGAACATGAGAGAGAGAGAGAGAGAGTGTGTGTGTGTGTGTAGGAGCAAGTTTTGCAAGTTAGTAGAATGGTTACCTTAATGATTAGGTTTCTGATCTTGCTACTTGATTTGTTGTTCTATTGTTGAGATGAGTTGATTTGATGTATATATAGTTTGATTATGTGATTTGAAGATGAATAATGAGCTTTGAAGTAAGATTAAAGCATGATAGATTGATGAAATGATGAAAAATGCATGTTGATTTCTTGATAAGTTTAATTTGTGATTTGATATATGAATTGTAAGTAATTTGTATTAAATTTTAGTATGAATAAACTATGATTATGCTTCTGTTAATGTGAAAAAAAAAAATCGGATTAATTGATGATTAAATATGTGAGAACTTAATAGAGGAATGTGATTAAATGAAAATGTAAACATGTATGATATGATGTTGTGATTTGAATTCTAGTTAGGTTTTATGTTTGATCTGATTTATTTTGATGCTAAATATGATCATATGATGTTATATGAATGATATGGATGTTGTATGATGATGTATGGTTAAAAATGAATGAGATCGGAGGTTGTTGGCTAGTGTGCTTTAAAGCTAAACATTATGCACCACTGTGCATGCGAGAGGTGCATGACCATACAAATGTATTCAATAATGTCACGACTAGGTACATATGTGCATGACCATATAAAAGAGTTGAGTTGTGGTGGCACAACCGTGTATTAGTGAGACTATTTAGATTATTTGTGCATAGCTAAATCATTTAGAATTCTTACATGTCCCTTCCTGCTATGGATTATCCTCGGCTTGCTCCAAATCCTTATGTTTCTTAAGTGAATTCTTAACCTTTCCGGGCTGATCGATCCTTGCTTCATAAATTTAGGATTGTCTCGCCTTGTTTATTTACTTTGTATTTTAATTGTAGGAAAGCCACTCTCCAATATGTTTACTCATAATATAACAAGAGGCTTTCTTTTTTTATCGTTCAAATGCTTTATGAAAAATATTTTGTATAGAACAATCTCAATGTCTTAGTTACATTAATAATATAATGCTGTCTATCAATGTAAAATTGTGAACTCATATTTTAAAATCAGTACTGTAATTTTACCATGATGAATAATAATCGAACCCCTATAAACTCATAAATGCACGCTTGAAAGGCTAGTTAATTCAAAGAATTAGTAAAACATAAGATACAACACTTTACAATGCTGATAAAATAAGAATATAAAGGAATATTGTAACTAACCATCCAACAACAACAACAAATCATGCTTAATTTATGAAGGAACCCTCTAAAACTGCCAATAATCTATCTCAGTGTATAGCCATCTCGCAATGTACACAAGCATCTATGCATGCATCAAATATTAAACAACCATCCCTTGGAAAGTACGTTACATGGCATAAATGCTCTCTTTCCCATTTCCTTTTTCCCATCACTCACGATTGTCATTCATCCTTATCAAACAAATAGAGACTCACGCCGTTTCTTAGGATTTGCGTCATTTCCTTTTCTCATCATTGCCACAAATTCTTCATAGTTGATCCGACCATCCTGCAACATAATCTTGTTCAGCATTTCAGTCAATTCAGTTTTTCTGAAACATGAAAAACGATTAATTTGTGATGCTTACATCGTCATTGTCAACTTCAGAAATGATGTCCTTGATGTCTCTTCCATCACTCATGCCATATTCACGGAGAACTTGCTCTAGTTCTTCAGTGGTGATGAACCTAAAGATGTATAAATAATGCGTTATATAGATTAAGTAATAACATTTGTCAAGTTATAAATTATGAAATTAGCTATATTCACCCGCTATTGTCTTTGTCAAAGTGTTGGAATGCGGTATAAAGATGTTCTTCTCTATCCATTCGGTTGAGATGCATTGTTGCAGTGATAAATTCTTCATAGTCGATGGTACCATTACCGTCTGCATCAGCCTATTATGTTTCATAAAGCAAGAAAGAAATTAAAACAATTAATTGGCTTAATTATAATCATTAATTAATTGGCAGATAATTCTCGCAAAATTATAATTGACTCACGGCTTCCATCAATTGTTTAACTTCGTATTCAGAAAGCTTAGTTCCTTCCTTAGCAAGTCCTTGTTTCAACTCTTCAAGTGTAATGGTTCCACTGTTATCAGTGTCTATGCCCTTGAACATCTCCTTCAACCCCATAATCTCTTCTTCTGATAGGCATCCCGCGATGATCTACAAGTTAAATGCAGATGAACTTTATCAATCTCAACCAACCAAATGCAGCTTAATTTAAGTGATTAATTAGGTGAAATGTTAGTTAATTGAGTACCCTGAGAGCAACTTTCTTGAACTTGTTCATTGCCTTGAACTGTTTGAGCCTACTCAGAACTGCAT
Source organism: Anacardium occidentale (assembly GCA_026122585.1). NCBI lineage: Eukaryota > Viridiplantae > Streptophyta > Magnoliopsida > Sapindales > Anacardiaceae > Anacardium > Anacardium occidentale. The sequence continues at coordinate 55,754 of JAJEJH010000229.1, forward strand.
TGTCAAGAGGAACATCTGGTGCTTCTCCATCCTCCTTGATCCATGGATGACCTTGTAAATTTTGTGTATAATAATCAGCATAATGTTCTTAGAATCTAGCTGTTAAATTTTGTTATTGATAGTCGTCCCGAATTACCTAGAACTTGAATGGCAGTCAACCTCTGCTTAGGATCAGAATTAAGCATCTTTTTAACAAGATCCTTTGCTTGAGGTGAAATTGCAGGCCATGGGTCACTTGTAAAATCTATATGACCACGCAATATTGCATTGAATATCCCATTTTCCGATTCTGCCAAAGAAAAACTCGACGTCACCATTTTGATATAGCAAGAAGATCCAACGAAAAGTTAGGGAAAAAAATTATAAGTCGGAAACTGAAACATCAATTACCTGCCCAGAACGGAGGAACACCACAAAGAAGAATGTACAACATGACCCCAACACTCCAAATATCAGCTTCAGGTCCATATTTCCTCTTCAGAACTTCAGGTGCAATGTAATATGCACTGCCAACAATATCCTTGAATACTTCTCCTGTTTATGTATAAAGAAGTTACAAACCAGCGGCCTTAAGTTTTAAATATAGCCGACGCAACCAACGCCGTCAGAATATATTCAATTATTGAAGCATCAAACTCGGAGATTATATACCTGGCTTGTAAAACACAGAGAGACCAAAATCGGTGGCCTTCAGAGGAGAGTCCTCATCCTTGTTGAGAAGGAGGAAATTTTCGGGTTTAAGATCTCGATGAATGACCCCCATGGAATGACAAGTATGCAAAATTTGGACGATCGTCCTCAACAAGGAAGCAGCGGCACGTTCTGTGTAATGACCCTTAGCAATAATCCTATCAAACAGCTCTCCTCCAGCACACAACTCCATCACCAAATGAACTGACTGTTTATCCTCGAAAGCTCCTTTGAGTTCCACTATATTCGGCTGACCTGTTAAATGATGCATAATCTGAACCTCTCTCCTAACATCCTCAATATCTTCTCTATTTACAAGCTTCCGTTTCGCAATAGTTTTGCAAGCAAATTGTTTACCGGTCGACTTGTGCGTACACAAATGTGTCACGCCAAACTGTCCTCTCCCAAGCTCTTTTCCGATATTGTACGTAGATTTAACATCTTCCATCGGTCGGCCTAAGACAGGTCCGATAGGACCGCCACCAGTACCTTTGCTGGAAACCTTGGAGGAAGCACTGGGACCAGGATTTTGAGAAGTTTTAGGATTATCTGTCAAACTACCCGTGGCGGCATTGCCAGCGTTTTCAATAGAAGAGTATTTGTCCTTTCGATCGTCAGCCTTAGTATGGGAGCAACAATTGCCCATTTAATGTGGAAAGGATTAAAGACAGAGGATTATGTTAGTTAAAAAATGATGGTGATGGGGATGTTGTAGAGATGGACTAACTTATATTTTTTTTTCTTGTTTTTTGTTCAAATGTTTCTTTTGTGTTTCCTTATGGGGGCTGAAGAAATTGTTGCAAAGAGAAAGAAAGACATGCATGGAGAGAAACAAGAAAGAGGAGGATTAGGAAACAGGTTGGATTTTTGGTGTAGAAATTGGGATAATGAGGAATTTTAGGATTGAATTGTTGTTGAAAGGGTCAGGTCAGGCACTGAGGGGAAGTAATTGATTTGTGTTTTGAGCACGGGCTGAGAGGATTTTCCGGGAAGGTTTTAAGCCTGTTTCTGATTTTTGTATTAACATAGCAAGCTATAATTTTGGTTGGGTCTTTAGCCAAAACATCTGCTGCCTATTCACAACCGTCTAGTTCTTATTTTGTATATACTTGTTTATGCAAGTGAAAATGTTTACTATAATCGTACATAATAGTACTTGTGTTCTAATTCTATCAGGCTTCATTGCTTTGGAAAATGAATATATCAAATAAATTATTTTTCCGGCATATTCTACAGTTAACAAAGATGTATGAATACGGATGCTGATAAGTTCACAATATATATCTTTATTCTCTCAACAATTAGATCCGAGCTTCTCTCCTTCCACTCATCTCTCAGTCTCATTCAATCCCTAAACCTCTATTGGGAGATCAGGGAAGTTGTGGTGTCAATACGTAGGGATTGATGAATCAGCCTTGGTAGCATATGCATGTATTCCTCCTGATAAATTAAATACCCTCCTAAAACCCTGTAGTCATCAACAAATAACCAAGATAAAAAGGTCAGAAGTACATTGAAAACCCTCCGAAAATGTTATAAATAATGTCACAACAGTATAGCAATTCAACTTAATCTATGTATTATTTAACTGTTGATTGGAAATGTTTCTAGCATGTCAACTATAAGTAAAAAGAGAAAAGACTATGATAATAAGATAATAAATAACAAGAAGAAAGTTGCTGGTTACAGAGATGTATATATGTGTGCAATGGTAAGTCATAAAACAGCCAAGTAAAAAAACTAGAAAGATATTAAGGCACAAGAGAGAACTGTGAAATATAAATGAAGGACCAAGGAAATATTCAAATTCAGCATTGAAATATATAATCATTTTTCCGGGATAGCATTTTCCATATACACTGCAAACATTCTTAAACATGCTTTAATTTCCCTGGAAATGAATCCACAAATGGAGAAGGGTTTACCTGTGTCTGCAACCATTTGGCAACCTGCAATGACCGCATGCCATGGTGACACTGCACATAACATGTATTTTAGCACTCTAAAATAATGGCATTGTAGGAGGGGGGTAAAATTGAAAGGTGATTATTTTATCAATGAAAAGATCAAATCAAAACAAGGAATTAAAATCTTGAGTGGCATTGAAACTTACAAGGGAGAAAATGATTATGAGAAATCAAGACAAAGATAAGGTTTTAATACAACATAGGAGGATTTGAGGGGGGGGTTGGGGGGGGGCAAGGAAAAAATTTTCTTACAAAACACTTAGTGCAATTTTCAGAGCGTGCTCTTGACATTGACAACAAATACAAAAGCAGAATAGGAGGGAAAGAAAATGTTTAAATTCCTTGATCAAATTGACAAAAACTCTTTCCAGTCAAATATGAAGGAAAAAATCAAGAACACATTAGCCCCAAGATGAAAGATACTGTAAGTTTATTACCACATTATACCATTCTATTTGCTAATTAAAAGCTAAAAATCCTTGAACACTGACAAAAATTTTACACACCATTACATATGTATCCTTCTGAGGGTCAAACTTGGTAGTTATATCTGGTCCCCAGGTCCCAAATTGGCGGAGAGGAAGAACTTTAAAGCCCGGCAAAGAAGCTTGGGCACTGTCATATCAGAAAGATCAAAAAGTGGTGAACACAAAAAGCTGATAAAATCAAGAAGAAAAACGATTACAAATTATGAAAAAGCAGCAAATTGTACAAAGCCATTATTCCCACAGAGAAATGTAGGTACAGATATAGCCCCCTTTTAATGTAACATGTCAGTTACAACAAGTTGCCAATTATGTAGCTTACTTTCAAAAAAAAATCACATGGATTTAAGCATAAAGATCTTCTTTAAGTAATCCATTTAGTTCCCCCCAACTTACACAGAGATAAATAAAGCCTTTGAGAGTTCACTTTTCAGTTGAGAATTATAAATGTTCCAGACATACAACTATTGATTATAACTCACAATTGATCATCATTGTGGAATAAGATCTAATTCTTTTTTAACATGCATCAGTAGACAGTCATCAATTGCATATTTCCGAACTTACCCCTCTTTTTCTCACAGTAATTTAAACAAATTCTTCCCAACCTAGAATACTTTCAAAAACAATTTTCATTATGAAATAGACTTCATCAGCAAACCTGGTTGCTGAATCAAAACTAAATCTAACTTAAAGTTCAGCAAACCAGGCTGGAGAATCAAATTTTAATATAAGAGCATACACTTCATCAGGTTCTCGAACATCGATCAACTGTGCCTCTTCAAGGAAATCTGACTCTTGCATTTTAACATAAAATTCATCAGGCTGAATGTCTTGAAGAGATGATTCTTCCCTGGCAGTAAGAATGAAAGATTCAGAAAGACATTAGCACAGACAAAGCAAGAGCTAGCATCTGCTTCATTTCATTAAGCACTAATAAGTTATCCGTTGATACAAACAATTAAGATATCAAACATCAATATCTAAGTCCAACAATTACTATATTCAACCAAGATTCTAAGGCATACCTCTCAGATAAAACTTGCAACAAGTGCCATCCAAATTGAGTTTTAACCCTTGCAACTTTGTTCAAAGGGGAACTAAATGCAACCTCCTCAAATTCAGGGACCTAGATGAATTTACAATGTAAGAACTGTCATGTGTCAACCATATTGATAACTAAGATAACCCCCTGATCTAGTGAGCATGTATCTAGATGCTCAAATTAGTCTAAGCCACATTTACAATTGAAAATGAAAGGATTTGAGGGGTGCCCATTTGTTTCCTCTATGTAGATGCTCTTTGCAATCCAAAGATCTAGACATAGAAGTCAAAAGGAAAAACATCAGGAATGCTGTATCAGTGAAGAAATGTTGCTCGATTAATACATTAATCGCCCAGACCAGGAAATGCAACATTCACCTATATCCTGCAATGCATAATTAGCCGAGTCCCACTCAAAGAAAATAATTTTTTGTCTTCCTATGGTACTGAAATTTACTTCAGCTTGAATGCTCTGTGCATGCTATATAATCTTAAGAACTTTCAGCAGTTCGTGCAAGCGTGTGTTTTAATAATATTCCCCACGTGCTAAATGAAGAAAGAAGATTATACAATAATGTTAAAAATTATAAAAATCCAATTTAATCTTAAAAGCTATAGTAGATTGTGCAACAATAGGGACTGTGTCACAACCACTTTCATTGCATGAATCAAAGAAAGATTGTCTAGTAATTATATCACAATGAATAGCCTAATCATCAAGATTCTTGATATACAGCCACCAAAAAAGCAACAAATTGAAAAGATAAATTCTCTCATTTACCATTTGCCCTTTTCTCACCCAACCAAGCATTCCCCCCTCTTGTTTAGATGGACAAATTGAGTATTCAACAGCAAGATCACTTAAATCCTCTCCTACGCGAAATCAACAGATAAACAAACAAAAAAATCAGTGTAGCAATAAAGAAGAAAAAGACCAGAAAAAAGAAAATCTGAAGAAACTTTCATCTCATTTTGCGTTTGACTTCTGTATCTGTGCAAGTCTTTTGTCATTTACAGAACTGAACTTACATTTTTTTCTTCTAAATCTTAACAAAGTCATAAATTTTCATTTCGAGTCACTTAAAAGAACTGATTTTTACCTTCAGCAATCCTCCGCTGAAGATCCAACAAAAGCTTGAGGTCATCTTCTTTAACAAGCAAGTGCTGCACCAAAATTTCTCTACCACCTTCAGAACAACTACTCCCACCACTAAACGAAGCTGAAATGCAACACAACCCACTGAAGAACAAATCAAAATCATAAACGGGTTTTGACAGAAGGGCCAAAGCATTACCTTTAGCACACGGAAAACGACCCATCATAGGCTGTGGCCGTTTTAGGCTCCGCAGTGAAGAGGGTTTGAGGGGTTTGGGGAGAAGGGTTCGCAGAGAAGAAAGTGTGGAGAGTTGGTGACAATGGTAAAGTGAAGAAGAGAGATTGAGAGAGGGAAACAACGATTGTTTGAGAACAAAGAGTACTGGTGATGCTACTGGCAATATATAAGTAGTCTTTATCATTGTTGCGGATTTAATTTCGAGAGAGCCAGAGGGAGCGAAACTGGTGAGAGCTTAAGGTTTAAGATTCGAGGACTCGAGCCTAAAGCGGAGAGGAGCCGGATGTGAAATAAATAGGTGGCTACATACCTATTTCCACCCAAGGTTTTCTTAAATAACATTACTATCCTAAAACTATTAAAAAGCCAAATACTTACCCTTAACTTACGTTAATCATTAAATTTAACTAATTAGAGAGACACTTTATATTTTTAAATAAAATTAATTTTAAAATAATAATAATAATAAATTAAAAATTATTAAAAAATTACTAAAAGTAAAAAATTAATTAAATTAAAAAAATAAAATAAAAATTAAAAAAATAGCCACTGTTTTCAATGGTGATGGCCACCATTAACGCAACTACAAGGCCAAAAAGGTTATCAGGTTTCATTTGGCGACCATATATGAACCTTAAAAATTTAACAATAGTGACCAGATATGGTCACATCTATTATAAATCATGATTAAAACAATCAATTTTAAGCATATCAATTATTTTTTGTCATCGCTAATGGTGAAGGTGGTCAAATCTAGTCGTCTCTGTGTAGCATCCCAGTTTTAGAAAAGCCCTTAGGGGTAGAGTTTTGGGGTTAGAAATAGAATTCAGAGATAGATTGGGAGTTTAGCAGATTTCAGGGGTGAGTTAGTAATTTTCCAGAGCAGTGTGGCCTTCGTATGATGCCTTTAGGGAGGTTTTAATCATGCGAAGTGCGGGAAATGGATTTCATCCATTTTCCCAGGTGCACTCCCGTGCGCCAAGCCTGCACGCCCGTGCAGGTGGGATTAAAGAAAGAGAGAGACGGGAGACTTTCATTTTCTCACCCATTTTAGCCAGCTTTCTTCTCCTTTTCAGCAGCTTCCAGCCCTAGGAGAGAAGTCCAGCTTCCAGCAGCTCCCAATCCAGCCAGAGATCAGAGAGAATAGCTTGAGTTTAAGCTTCCAGCAGCCATGTCGAGAGGTAAGTGTTTCTTACTCTCTCCTTCAGTTTTCCAGCTTGTTTGATGTGGATGGAAATGTGAGTTTCCATTCCTAGCTTGAGATGCTATGCTTGTATGTATGTATGATGATGAGATGATGATTATATGTTGTTTGCCATGCTTATTTTCCACCCAGAACCATGCATGCTTTGCTGTGTGTGTGTAGTGTGAGAAAACTTGATGTGTTAATGGTGGAATCAGTAACAGTGGATGGATGTTGAGATTGATGATTGATATGTGTTATTAGAAGTGCCATTTATGCATATTTCCAGTTAATTTCAGTTTGGTTGAGAATCAGTTGGTTTCCAGCGCGTTTCAGGTGAGCCATGTCTGAGCAGAGCAAGACACACGACCGTGTGCCCGCAAGAGCACGCCCGTGTGCCCTTGTTTCTGCAAGGACACGGCCGTGTGCACTTCGTGCACGTGCACACGGGCAGAAAACGCAGGGACACGACCGTGTGTCCTGAGGGACACGGCCGTGTGTCCCATTTATTGCATGAAATGGCCAGAATTCCAGAAGCACACACGCCCAGACGCACGACCAGCACACGGTCCCGTGTGCTGGGGCACACGCCCGTGTGCCTTTGCTTGCACGGCCGTGTGTGTGTGCTACACGACCGTGTGTTTTCCTTGCACGGCCGTGTGTCAGCCAGTTTCTTCCAGAAATTCAGAAATTGATTTATTAAAGGTTTGGTAATCCATCCAAAGGCAATCAGACATCAGATAATTCAGAATTCAGTTAAGAATAGCAGCATATGCATTCAGAGCATAGCATATAGTCTGAATGAGGATCCAGGGAATCCGAATTCAATAGTTTTCAGCAGTCAGAACCCAATCTATGGGTTTCAGTTTTGGGGTGAACTCGAGGGGGCATCTGTGGGACCCAGCTTTCTGACACCAGTCAGTCAGCTCAGCAGCAGTACAGTTTCCAGTTTTCTAGTCAGTAGCTAGAATTTTCAGCCCACTTGGCCAGGATGCCGAATCCCTGTGTTCATCAGCCTGATCAGCACAGCAGGTACCTTCGGGTACATTCAGTTAGATGCTCAGATACATGTATCATCAGTCATTTTCAGATTCCAGCTCAGCATGTCATTTCATATATTCATATTGACATGCATTAATCAGAAATCAGTAACCAGATAACAGAATAATCAGATAACAGTAGTAAGCAGATAAATCAGATTCAGTGCCAGCAAGCGATTAGATGCATGAATAGGGCCGATCAGGTATGCATGCCCTTGTTTGCTGCTGGCGAGGAGCGGGTGGATTGAGGCTGGCGAGGAGGACCCCACACACACTCTCCAGTTTGTATTTTATTTTCAGTTGGACCTGTGAGGTCTTGTACTTGTACGTTTTGCAAATGTATATGTACTCAGATGTACAACAGTTGTACAGAGCAGTTATATATATATATATAGTAAAGCCAGTTGGGCTCATTGTATATTTCAGTTTCAGCTTCCGCTTGCAGTGTAAATTAGATCAGCAGGTAGTATTTTCTTTTTCGTAGGATTCCCGTCTCGGGTACCCAAGTTCCAGTTTATTGAATAAAAGATTAGTTACTTTCAGCAGCAGGGGTACTCGGGGCGGCGGGTCCTACACTCTGTCAGATCTTTAATAATCAGATTTGGTCATCTTTTCTATCGAGGTAGCCAAACTCGGTTGTTAATAGAATTCAGATAGTCATTTTCAATGATTTAGTTAGGTTAACAGTGGTCATATTGTTGGCGATGTTGTCAATGTAGTAGCTGTTTTTTCTAAATTTTTATTTTATTTTTAAAATTTTTTTATTTTTTATAATTTTTTGAATTTAATATTGTTATATTAATATTATTTTATATTAAAATTTATTTTAATATTAATATTATTTATTTTTTATTAAAAAATATTTTAGTCATTTTAATAAAAAGGTTAGTGAAATTAGTAAAGAATTTAGTTAATAAATAAATATTTAACTTTTTAAAAATTTTTGGATGAAAACGGGTGGATTAAGAAAACCTTGGGTGGGAACAATTCGTTAGGCCCAAATAGCTATTATCTACGGTGCTTACAAATTGGCAACTGTCCAAAGAGTTACATGGATAAAATAGTTGGAATAGTGTTAAATGAATTTAATCTTAACCATATTTGAACCGAGGCCCTCGAAAGATTGAGAAATTTTGATTAAAAAATCATTTTTTTTTAATTAAAATTTGCTCTAAATAAGTTCAAAGATTCTTTTAGAGGTTTCTTTTTCTTTTTTTTTAATTGTTAAAATGTTTATAATTTTAGTTACATTTGTTGTTTCAGTATAGGTTTGAGAATTTTGGTTAATGAATATTGTACTATTGATTTTTATGGTAAAAATGATTTTAAAAGATTAACCTGAAATTGTTGGTATAAAACATTAGATATGGCATAGAAACCATATAAATCCCATTGGTTATGTCTACCAACAAAGACATTAACAAGGGGTAAAATTTATGTTTTTTATAAGTTTCTAGAGAGTCTAATGAAATTGTAGAAGAAATTTTTTCGGAGGGGAAAATGATAGTTTTAGTGGAATAAGGGGGTTAGATGATATTCAATCAAGTACTAACATATATGGTCAATTGAATTTTAAAATAGATTTAATGGTTTTTTTAATATATTCCTAGGTGTCAATATTTAGGGGGTTAACTAATTTTTTCCACTAGGCGGGGCAAGTTGCAATAAGCATGAACTTTCGGGTGACATTGTGATTTGAAAGAATTTCAAGGTTAATTGTGGGCTTTCCCTATTTTAGTATTTTTCTTTGGATCTTTTTGTAATTTGAGTTAGAATTTAATTAATTTCATTTTAATTAATGGGAAAACAAAATTTTCTTTTTTTTTCTAGATAGTAATCTCCAATGGTCATTTGACAGTTCAATGGGCATGTATAAAGAGCATTTGTTTACCTTATATATCCTATACGTATTTAGTTTAGGTTTTCCAAATTGAGTGAGTCTTGTACATACATGTACATATGTTGGTTTACGACATTGATACTTTAGATTAAATGTACAAAACTTGTTGTTTATATACAAATTAGACAAAATGAAGTGTTTCAAATCATAAATATTATCATACATACAATAACAAATACAAGAAAACATAAATAGAATCATATTTAACATAGGACTCAGGAAAAGCAAACACCATATAAAGTTAATACACGAGTTCAGGGAAAATCAACATCAAATACAATGTCAAAACTAGTCTTTTTATTTCAACGTTCGTGAACCACATCGAATATGTGATGAACCATAATTATTGCAGGAAGAGCTCACACCACTACCTCTTTTAGAATTGTGTGAAGATGAAGTTCTTAGTATAGGATAAGGACCTGGGTAGTTAAGGTTGAAAAAGACTTTTGCTCTCTATTAAACTTCATGGCAGCAGAGACAATTAAATTAACAGATTTTATACCACAAATTGTATCACCACATATCAAAGGTCATTATGCATACAATAATAAGGGTTAATAACTCAAACTTGCATTTGGAGGCTTCACCTTGTAGGATTCCACCCTAAATATTATTCTTTGATTTCCCAACTTCCTACAATGTAATAAAACACAAAGGTAGTCGTGAACACAAAATGTCGTCAAGAGTGCTAAAATGCTTAAACAGTTGTTAGATTGTGATAGATTTGGAATGAAAAGATGAGGTGATTTAGAGAATAATCTCTCTTCTCATTAGGGTGGGGCGGTTAGGCATAAGAAAATACAAAAAGTGTTTAATTTATATTAAACACTTAACCTTAGTTGAACCTAAGTCAAAACCTCAATATTTCACTCTAGCCCTCAATTTTTAACTATTATCGTTTGACACTTAAAGTTTTCTTTCTTGCACTTAGGTCCCCCAATAAGTGTGGTACCCATCATGATATAATTGGATTCATGTGACTCGTTAATAGAGTTTGAAATCACAATTTTGGTTATGATTCACTTTACATGTAATAAGTCTATAACCCTTAAATTAGGATAAGATTCGAATCAAATATGTTCAAGTTCATTTTTAAATTCGATTTAAACAAGTTCAAAACAAACTATTCGAACCCGAACACAAACATGAATATGAATTATGATTTTGAAAATCAATAAATATGAATCTAAACATAAACTGTACGAATCAAATACAAATATGACCCAAACTTAAAATTAAAAATTTGTTTAATTATATTTCATTAATTAATTTTATTAATTATAATTTTAAAAAAATATAAACACAAACTATACGAACCGAATGCAAATACAAATATGAATACGAACCGAATATGAACCCGAATTCATTATAAAAAAATTCGATGAACACGAAACTGAATACGAACTGAATCATAACGAAAAAACCCAAATACGAACATATACATATTTGCGTTTGGTTTGACTCAAATCCAACTCTACCTTTAATCATAGTTATCAATCCTCTATTATGTGTGACTCATAGATTCTTTTGATATGTTGATAGTAAATAAATTTATGATTAATTTATAATTAATCAACTATTTATTCGTAAAATTTATGAGTAACCCTAATTAAGACGTCATGGTTACCTAGACAATAGAGAATCAATGAAAGATTAATTTTAACCTTTCAATGGCATAGTTGTCGTGCAATTAAATCCTTTTATTAATTAATATCTTATCAATGTTGAGATATAAAAATAGTGTTTACCTTGTATCATTCTTCATATTAGTGTTTTGTTAGTTAAACACTTTGAACGCTTTCAACTTCAACTTGCAATTAATAGAAAAGGCTAAACAACAAACTCAATAAACATGCAGAGAGTATGGAGTATGAGTAGGACAACACACATAACAAGCACAAGCCTAATTGATGATAAAGATTCAAATATACTTATTCTTATAACATGGGGACTTGGAGGCTGGTCTTTCCATGAAAAGATTTAGTATCCTCCACCATCTTACGTGCTCATGAATTTTGGAGTGGATAAGCTACTGAAATTTTCATAGTAGATCTTGTCTTCTCCAACTACAACAAGTCATCTAGCAGGTTAAAACAACCACGAAACCAACTTGTTTCCATTATGGTTGTAGATTTTTAATACGTTGTTATAACCAAACTATATAATGAGAAATCTACTCTCATACTTAAGAGTAATAAATTCTTTATTGATCTACTATAATATTGATACGTTTTTTGATATAATCAATGACTACTATATTGATAGCTATTAGAAAAAAATCTTATTAGGCTAATGTCAAACTAGGTCAATGAGCTTAAATGATGCTCTAATAATTTCAAATCGAAAAGATCACATATACCATCATCCATTAGAAGGTTTGTCCAACAAAAACTAGAGTTACCATTTATAGTTGAATCTAGCAAGTTAGTCCAATAAACATATAATCAACATGTACTCATATGTTGTACCAAGTTGTCACCAACAACTTTGATATATGAGATTTATCTCTATTGTTCAATAGGGTCATTTAATACTATACTACTCTTATTATATTATCTATGAGCTAAATCAAAATAATACTAAGGTTATATATATATTTTTAGATTAGTCATCACACGTGCTCATAAGGGCCACCATACTAAGGTTATTATTCCTCAACAAATTGTATCTGTCTCGTTGTTATATATATTATTATTTACTACTATTGTCACAAATTTTTATTATTGTTATTATACTATCTTTTATATATAGCAAGACTTATTTGCTGAAAAACATGCGCTATGCGGAAGCAAAAATATAAATATATTGAAAATATGATACAACATGCTAAAAACATTATATATTAAATATTATTATTTTATGAAACATACTATACATGTTATACATATAAACTATAAGAAATACCTATACCATTACATGTAACGCAAGCAAAAGCTAATACTAAAAACAATGTATAGTATCTTAAAGAAAAATTATATTTCATTATTATTTAATAATATCTAAAACAGACATTATACTATACAACATATGCATGAGTATAGTATCATGTATTTGACTATTTTTTATAAAAGAGTAATTTGGTTACATAAATTTCAGCAATTAAAAAGCAAATTGGTATATATAAATGCTATCAATAAAATAGTTATTTACTGCTAGAACTACACAATTATTATTTTTCTAAGAATTAAATTGCACAAATTGGAAAGAAAAAATGTTATGAGCCTTATATGAATGAAAAGCTCCATGTTTCTAGTTTTAGGAACAAAAATTGGTATAATTCCTAGAATTTAGAAAGGAAGTTACAAATTTTTTTGTAAGTTGTGGTCAAGCTACCAATCAAAGACAAAACATAAAGGTAAAGTTCTTAATGACATGAATGTCTCTATAGAAGGAGTTCTACTATGAAATTTGGTGTAGTGATAGTCATATAAGTCTAGTTTTCAATAAAAAAAAGTTTTGCATCAAAAGAATGTGTATGGAAAAAGATATTAAATAATTATAGAAGTGTGCTCAAACTATCTTTTCATTGGAAGATATGTATCTTTGATAAATTTCTAAAAATTCTTTATACACTTTTATGGAGCCATTTTTATGTCACTTGAAAGATATATACGTCTAGTTTTAAGAAAAAAAAATGGGCATATGAAAAGAATTTTATTTGTGAGAATTATTAACTTTTGATCTTAGGTTATACATGCAATAGTCAACTGATAAGGAGTTAAAAATAAATAAAACCAACCTTAATAAATTAAACACAATACCAATAACAAATTTGACACAAAATTAAAGTCTAATCAAGATTTTAAATCATATTTTACTAAAACTTTGACCATTTTATATATAAAAAATAATTTAGGGTTAAAAGTAAATAAAACAAATCTTAATAAATATTGATAATAATTAGTAATTTGAAAGTAATTCAAGAGGATGATGTAGAAACCTGGTTGCAGGAATGAGAATAGATAAGAGAAGAGTGTTGATGAAATAGACAAATAAGAGAGAAGAGAAATAAAGAGTATTGTACATAAGAAGATAATGAGTTAATAAACTAAAAAGTATTTTTTTTAAGAAAATTTTGTTTATTTAATTTTGTGTAATTCTTTTGCAAATTCCACCTATTTTTGTGGATTTTTATTTAGTTATGTTCGATTCCATAAAATTAAAACTATAGAATTAAAATGATTGATTTTTATTTTAAATAAAAAATTTAGAATTACGAATGAATTCCACCAAATTTTGTGAAATTCATTTATTCCAAATGGATTATAAGGGTGTAAATATAATCTTACAAATTATTGAGACTATTAACTTTAACTAGATATAATATTAATTTAGAACTGATAACATTTTAAAGATATTTAAAAATAATAATACTTTATTATTTTTTTCTTATTATCATAAATACAATAATTATTTATATATAATAATTTTATAAGCCCATCATTTATTTATATTCATTAATCTTTTAAATAATTTATTTTAATGTTAATAATTTATTATTAATAATAAATTATTATTTATTAATAAATTATTATAAACACCTTCTAGAAAGTAATTAGGTTAATTAATTATCCAATATTAAAATTAACCTAAAATTAATAGGGTTAGAATAATGCTAATAATAATATGAATTAAAAAGTACTAAGATATTAAACTTGTCATAAATTATAACATTTATTTATTTTATTTTTAATATTAATATTATTTATTTTAATAATTATGAAAAAAAAGTTGTTTGGGTTCTCTTCTTTAATGGTCCATAAATACCTGCCCCTCATTTCATTTGTGATATACTCTCTAAATTTCTTTTATTGTGTTTCCAACAGTTTCTGTAATATAACATTCTCTTCAAACTTTGTTTTCTCCGCAGTCCGTCTGAGAAACAGGAAGCAATATTGTTCTTTCTTTTTGTTTTTACTTTATGATTGCAAAGATTTTGAAAACTTGGCACCCACTAAATTTCCCTTTAAGTCACTTTGACTCCTGATCTTAGTTGCGGATGATGAAAGTGTATGGACAGAATATTTCTCAAACTATAACCCAAATATGAGGCAGGTAAGTAAAATCTGATATTTTTTTTTACTCTATCTTTACTCAATCAAATGATAGAAAATTAAAAATTCAAATGATAAGCTATATGCTATATGCTCTCAAATGAGTCAGTCAGAAATGCATTACATGGCACTGGCCTATTGCTTTTCGGAGCTGATAGTGAGGATATTCCTTAATGCATATCATGGTTCAAGGAGTGAGACTTGGTAATCTGAAAAACGTTTATCAACCAGAGAATCACCAACTGATCCCAACTGGTACAGCCTTAGGAAATCATGCTGCCCTATATGATAGCAAGCTTTATCCTAGAATGAGTGCCTTCTCTGTCCAAGAAAGAATGCATCATCAATGGTCAATCGCTTCTATCTTCATCACTTTCCCTCCTCCAATCTTGATCTTCAAACAAGTCTTCAGGCGGATCATATACAATCATGTCAGGAAAGAGCTCCAAGAAATCATCCTTGACCTTTTCTCTCAATTCTGGATATGGAATTAGACCTTTCAACATCACACGGAATGGCAATGATATCGGGGGATCAGGAGATCTTCTCATTTCATCATATATATCCATTGCTTCTGAGGGTAGTCCACTATCTGAGAAGGCCCTGACAAGGTCACCAAATGTATGCTGATCAAACAAAACTTCCTCTCTCTTGAGATCTTCCCAAACCAATTTTGCTTCATTCACCTTTTTGTTTCTTGCAAGCATCATAAGCATGTCTCTGTAAAAGAACATGTCTGGGTGGTACCATATTTCTCTGCGCACCAAATCATATAGCTGTAAAACAAACATAAACTGTCCAAATTAAGTGCACAAGTTTTGAGCTTCAGATTAATTTAGCAATTACCATGCACTAGAGCCTAGTTTCACATGCTTCAAGTTTTAATGTACAATGTGACAACTAAAGATCACTTCATTATCTCTTCTCTCGACCAGCTTTGCAAAACAACAAACATTGCTTTCCTTCAGTTTCCTTTAGTACGGTGACAAAAAAGAGAAAAACCTGACAGAAAGGAATTATGTGATTCAACTCTCTGTCGAAGTAGTATGGCTTACATTTAATTTCAGATGGCACAGCCCTATTTACAACCTGTTTCACCCAATTTATGTATTAATCTGCTAAGCCAACTCAATACGTAGGATCAAAATTGGTAACCATCATTAACAATTGACAACCACAAAAAACAAATTTTGAAGGCCAAACTCAGCACGGGAAGAGTACATAATCAAAATTTATAGTAAAAGGTCTTTTTCTCGCAACCAAACCCACAAGAAACAAATAAATGCAATTTTAAAATATTTTTGCTTTACTTTTCTTTCCACTCGATATCACAAAATAAAGAATGAAACTTCCCCATAATCAGAAGAAGCAATTCCTACTAGAATTATTACAGATACAAGTGGAGTCAAAGCTGGGCCCATAAATGGAAATCAAGCCTCTCTTTGTTCCTAATAAATGGAAATCAAACCCCTCTTTGTCCCTATCAGAAACCATCCTTAGATCAAACTTCAAACTAGAATCCTGTTGTACCATTATTCTTATACAATTTTGAAACTCTTATTAGCCAATGAAATACAAAGTAAAACACTTGAACAACAAATATAACATACCATCAATTAAATAGGAAACACCAGATTCAATAACAAAGGCCATTTGAAACAAAAAGCAAAAACAAACCTTCATGCAGAGAAAGACCTGGTCCTGCCTCTGGAACTCGGCAAGAACAGAAACAAGATCAGACTTGAGCAAGCGAGACACATGGGACTTGATGAAGCGTTCAAGGCGTAGAGGATGAGATTGAAGACGCTTCAACTCTTTAGCCACCATCAAACCTTCTTTGCTCATTTCCTTCTTTCTTCTCCATATAGACAAGCTAGGACTTGAAGCCCACCTCGAAAAATGGCTCCTCAAAACCCAACATTCGCGAATTTTCAAAGTAATTTCAGAAAACCAAAGAGTGGAGAAGGGGTTTAACGGGGTTTTAGCTGAGAGATTTCTTATGAGAGTTGGGGAAAATGCTAAACGCCACATAGAATAATAAATCAAAGGCAATTAAGCTTGCAAAAGTGACACTTTCGTTCACAACAACCTGTCAGTTAATGCAGAATCTTTAGTTAAAATTAAAAATACATATATCATCATTCGTTATTCATGCTGTAGCTCTCATGTCTAATATGAATCAAAATAAAAATCTAAAACTTTATCAACAGTAGTGTCACTGATAGCCAAAAATAACAAATCAACATAGAAATCAAAATCAAAGAAACCCAGCTACACTAACTACCACCGCGACGGCGAAACCACCGTGAGTAGCCACCATCATTACCAACAAAAAAATAATAACACAAAAATTACCGGATTTTTTAAACTAGATAAGTTACAACAGAGTGCTGCGGTTGGCGGCAACAAAGACCGGGAGACCACTTTTTGAGCCGAAGGATTCGATTCCAGATCCAGGTTTCTTTAGACTGTGTGTCTTGTGCCCCGCCGTCGATTGGCAGGTCGGTGGCGCCTTGGCTGGGATGCAGGTGATTATCGATGGGTTGCGGCTGTGAGGTGCTTGTCGGCTTGTTTTTTTAGGCCAAACAGCTTAGTTCCACCCAAGGTTTCCTTACATGACAAAGTGTCAGCCAAAAAATTATAAAAATGCTGAATATTCACTTGTTAACTAAACTTTAGGGAGTAATTTTATCTTAATAAATAAAAATTAAAAATAATAAATTTAATTTTATAAAATAATTAAAATATAAAATAATACTAATATTATAATAATAATAATAATTTAATAATTAATAAAAAATTTAAAATAAAATAAAGTTTTTAAAAATACCATTAATACTACCGCAGTAGTAATCATCATTAATCTAATCAAATAACCAAAAATGGTTATTTAGTTTTATTGGTAGCTAGTTGTCTCGACAGTGGATACAGATAGATTTAACTGTTAAAGATCTAACAAAAGTAATCAAATTTGACTTCGGTGATCAAATATAACCTCATCTACCATTTAGAATGGCTGAAAACAACAAATTTCAAGGATGTCAATTATATATGATCTTCTTTGGTGATGTAGGCGGCTATATTTAGGCATCTCTATTAAATCTTTAACGACTAAATATGACCACTTCGACCATCAAAACAGTTAGATCAGATAGTCAATGGAATTAAGTAATCATTTTCAACCATTTAGTTAGTTTAACAACAGTCATCACTACTGATGACATTACTAATAGTGATGACGATTTTTTTAAATTTTTATTTTATTTTTATATTTAAAAAAAATTTAATTAATTCTTAAAAATTTAATTATTATTTTAATAGTATTTTATATTAAATTTTATTTCAATATTAATTTATTTTTATTTTAATATTGTTTATTGTTTATTTTTATTTAGGATTTTTTTGGTCTCTTTTAAGAATAAGGATGAGTGTTTAACTTTTAATAACATTTGAGGTGAGACTTTGTTATTTAAGAAAACCTTGAGTAGGACATGGTGATTAGGCCATTTTTTTAAATGTTTTTAACTTACAGTTTTGTTTATGCAAACTTAAAAGAATGTTTCCATTTTTATCAAAATTTCCCGAGGAAAACCAGATTAATAATCAAGCTAGTGTATGTTAGGTTGGAAACGTAAAATTTGATGCATGAAACACTTAATCTAAATATGATTTTTTTTTTTTTTTATACTTAAAAAGGCTAATAATAAATTATGCATGTATTTTTTTCAAGAATGATGCTTGTAATTGTAAAATTTAGATAGCTACTGTAGGTTTACCATAATTAAAAATTGAAAGTGATGTTGTGTTCAATCTATATTTAAGTGTTTTCGTTTGTTGAATTTGTCAAATATGTGTGGTTTGCATTTTTTTAAGAGAGTAAAAGGGAAACGGTGCACAAGTATATGAGTACAAGAGTACACATGTACATAGTTGTGCAAGTTGGGAAAGACGTGGGGCACATAACTAATATAAACAGGCGAACATGTAAGAAGGTGAGCAAGTAAAAGGATGTAGTGACCCGTTACTATATATTACTATAGATTAGTTTTTTTTTTTTTTGTAACTGAAATATATCTCTAATATATGGTAGTAGGTCTTATACTGACTACTTACTAAAAATATGCAGAAGCTGAACTAAAAATCTGTGATAGAAAACTAAAACCTACTGTATAGTATCTTGAAATAAAACTTATATTTTTCTATATAATAATAATAATAATATGAAGACATATATGTACTGCACATCTCATATGTATGAGTAATACAAAGCATTTGAGTCACAAACATGCTATCTACTGAAAACTAAACATATATATATCTATATATATAAACTGAAAACTTAGGTGAAGACCCGTTCAAGTCATATCCCACTCTCCAGTCATCTCGTGTTCTAAGGTCAGCTCCCCAAACACAAACCTGTAAGAAAGAAAACTGAGGGAGATGAGTGACAAGTCACTCAGTAAGCATCTTCTATCTCTACCCTCGGATAAACTCTAGTTTGAGCTATTGTTGACTAGTTGTTATCTAGATTAACTTAACTAAGTAGTCTAATAGCTTCTTTTGATACTTCTAATATTTATTATTCTACTTGTTTTCCTTATTAATTTTTTAGACTTAGAGTACTCCAAAGTTCTCCTAAACTTAGTTGTATTCTTTTATGTTTTTACTTCTGACGTATATCGTGCAGCTTAATTTTCTCTTTTATTTTATTTCTTACATGTTTCTGGTCTTACAGTCTATATACTTTTTTATGTCATGTGGTATATATTATGGTATGCTGAAATCATGTTATTTGCCCTTTAGACATATTTACTAAAAATCTTTTACTAAAACTGTTATTGGGATCTGAAGATCCAAAACACTGAAAAACTAAATAAAACTGTATCTAAAATCTCTATGTATCCGAAAATACTTACAATACTAATCAAACTGATAAATACAGGGATTCGACATCTTGGCTATGTGTATTGAACCATATTAGCGAAGTGTCAGTAAGTTGAAATATTGTATCATACCAATCTTTGTATCAGTAAGCTAAAATCTAACTAATTTGACCAAAGTCAGAAAGCTGAAATCTCACAGATGCCCCTATTATATATATAAGTTTTAGGTTTTTTTATCGAATTGTGTTAAAAATCGCAATTGTTTCTTAATTTTTTGTAGTGTCCCTTTTTTTTTTTCGAATTACATAATAATTTAATGTACCTATCATTTGTACAAGGCCAAACGACTAATTCTCATTCCTTAAATGACAAAATGTCCACTTTTCTTTTAATTTTTTAAACAATTTTTAATAAAAAATTAAAATACCTTTGGTGAAAAAAAAAAATAATATTAATATTAAACAATAATAAAAAAATTTTAAAAATTAATTAAAAAACTTTAAAAATTTAAAATTTAAAAAATGACTATTATTGTCGGCAAAATCGTCGGTAGCAATAGCCGCCGTTAACCCAACTAAGTAATAAAAAATGATAATCTGATTTTATTAACGGTTAGATTTAGCTACTTTTGTCATATTTGAAACTGATCATTTTCAACCATTATTAATGGGAAGACGATCAGATCTAACCACTTCCATTAGATGTCACCTCTTACATTAAAGCGGTCAAATTTAGATGTCAATAAAACTAGATGATCGAATTAAACACCGACAACGATGACTATTTTTTAATATTTATTTTATTTTTAAAAATTGTATTAATTTTTTAATATTATATTAATATAATTTAATATTTTAATTATTTTTATAAAATTAATTTTATTTTTTATTTTTAATTAAAAAGAACACAAATACTTCTTTAATCAATTAAATTTATTAATTGATTTTATTTAATGAATAAATATTTAATTTTTAAAAAAATTTTAAGTAAAAGTTTACCATTTAAAAAATCCTGCACGAGAGGCTTTTATACAAGTGTAATCATTACCAATCACCGTATTATGCTTAAAGTAATTTTTGACAATAATTTTTGACCGATTTGCCGCCTCCATCGAACGGAGAGGCCAGATCTGGCCTCTCCTGGAACCAGATGGTCGGAAATGGCCACCTGATTCTATTATGGGCGGCCACCGCAACCGGTGTCGGGGGCGATGACTGTTGGGATTTTTTAAATTTCAAAAATTTTTTAAAATTTTTTTATTATTTAAAATTTTTTTTATATTTTTATTATAAATTTTTAATTTTTAAAAGAGTAATTTAATAATTTTAATAAAAAACTAATAAAAAAATAAGTGATGGGTGAGAAAACATAGATTACAATACGAACACTTTCCCATAGTAAATCTACGGATGCCAGAAGTGGACCACCTCGGTTTCGGACAAAGGCTTTGACAGACGTGAGTTCTGAACGGAACAACGTGTCAAACTGTCGATCAAGACAAATTTACAGAAACACATACAACATTTTCATATCCGCAAACGGAAGACCTCCTGAAAGCAGCGCGTGAGATTTGATATTTATTACTCTTGCCTCGAGGTAATTTTGTTAATCGTGATTTTTAATAGAGGAATTAATTTAAATAATTAAATATAATATAATTTCATTCATTTTTTATTTCGATTTTACAAAATTATTTTAATTTTTACACATATTTTTTATTTGTTATATATATATAATTCAAAATTTTTTTTTAAAATTATAAGTGTATAAAGAACAAGCGTAAATGTCAAAATATTATGCATACAAAACGTGTGTATATATATATATATATATATAGAGACATATTTCAACATTATTAGAGTTTTTCAATAATTTGAGAAATCTTTTGACAATATAAATGATTGAATATTTTACACGTTATACTATAAGAAAAATAAATATTTGATACAAATTTTAGTTCTAAAATTAGTACGTTTTACGATTAAAAATATTCATCTAAATTTAAGCAAGTTACATAAAATTTAATAATATTTTCAGTTAAAATAATATGCAATGTCAAACTAATGTGGAAAAAAAACGTTTGAAATCAGATATAACTCTTTAGTGATTGAAAATAAAATACAGGTGAAAACTCTTGTCAATACGTTTGATTTGCTGTAATATGCATGTTCACAAGTTGTGACAAAGGTTAAAGATGAAAAAATGCAAACAATTGTCATTTTCTATGTATGCATAGTATGATTTTATACACGTATTATAGTGCATACGATACAAAAAATCAACGATTTTGAATTTCACACATAATACATGTATCACGTAAGTATAGGTATATGCAAAAATGAGAATAATTTCATTGAAAAAAGAATGGAATTATATTGTATTTGAGAAAAAATAATTGTTTAAATTAATTTATCTTTTTAATATATATCATTTCAATTTATGTAATAAAATAAGAAATTGTATAAATATTTATAAATATTAAATTATATTATTTCCACAATTACCTTTAAGTGTTGTCCTTTTTAAACAATTAATAATATTATGATTGAAGCATGTAATATATTTGGAACTATTTAAATTCATCTCCAAATTTTGGTTATAATAGTTTACAAGGTTAGTAGTATTGATTGATTTAATCATTTTTTATTGTTTATTGTTTTGTTTTATTAAATTTTCTAAATTTATATTTGTTTTGACATAAAATTGAATTAATATGAATTTTGTTATCCATTTCAAAGATCAGTATCAATAGCTGAAAAGATGAACAATCTCATATGCACTAAATTACAAGAAAAGGGCATAGTAGTTTCATTCAATGCACCACTTTAGGGTGAAATTAATAGTGAAAAGACAAAGACATGATTGATAAAGTTTAGGGAGAACTTAGTGAGAGTTAGAGAAAGTTTTTCTAGAGGACTTCCTTTAGAACATGTACTGATATGAAAGATTATAGGTTTAGTGTTGTCTTCCTCTTTTTTGTGCTCCTTCAACAAATGAATCATAGCGATCTAATTGTGAAGTCTTGGTTTTAGGTAAATAGAGATAGTGTTAATTTTAACTTGTTTGCATTGGTGATGAGGTTGAGTTTTAGTCACCAGACTACTATGAAGTCATATGGGTCGATCTTAGGGGTGAACCAGTTGAAGGTGACATATCTTTCCAAATGTAGTTCACTTTTTTATAAGGATCTACATTTGGCTTTTAAGGTAAAGGCATAAAAGGGATAGCAATGAGGATGTTGTTGAGGTTATGGTTCTTTATTTTCTTTTCCATGGTCTTTTGATAATAATGTTGCACCAGGTTAACACCAATAATTTCAATAAATGAGTTTTATCACTATTTTTTGATAAAATTGTTTAACATTATAATAGTCTTATCGTATTATTTATATCCTTGGTCAGGATAATAATAAGACTATAGGTATTTTCAAATCGATACACTAATATGATCATAAAATTCTCATAGTCAATCAATTTGTTGATCATTCTTTATGATTTTGCCAATCTAAGGGTATTTATTTAGGCATGTGTAAACATGTATAGTTAGAAAGTGTCATTAGAATATTGTTATATGATTTTTCATGGATTATATCATGAATAAGATTGGCTCTAAAACACCTACTCTAATGCGCTTGTGCCATCATAATACATTGCTTGTGCATAACCATTGCTAGCACCATGTTTGTGTTTTAGGTGCCTCCAAAGCTCCACTTTGTGTGGATACCACAATGCTACCATTTATTGGTTGGAAAAAACAAACCTTTACCACAAAAGATGAAGAAGTCGATGGTATTAAATTCGAAAATATCTTGTGTTTGTGTTCTTTTTTTTTGCATTTTTTTCACATATATGTATGAATGGTATCTTATTTTGGGTTTTCATATTTTACTTGTGTAAATAATTTTTAAATTTTTACTATTAACACCCTTCCAATGATACAAGAGACTCGACATTCACATGATTTGTTAGGGTAACACCTGACTTGATATCATAAGCTTTAGTCGATTGGATTGTCTTCCTACTTAATTGGGTTGGCTTGGTTGATTTGCCTCAATAAATGATTAAGTCAATTTGATAGGATCTTAGTCTATTAGCAAGTTTGTTAGGATTTATTGAGTACAATAGTGAGAGTTATTGACTTGAATAAAATAATGGGAGCATTTAATTAACAAAAGTCCATGTTATTAAATGTATTAAGTATGTGACCTAAATTATCATATTTTGTAGACTTTGAATTATGGAAATAGCATAAGACTCAAATTTCATTAGTGCATTTGAAAACCAGTTTGAAATAGACATAAGATTCTTGGACTTGTATCGACACATTCGAACTGTACTTGAGGAAAAGGAAATATTATATGTTATTTTGTAGGATCCTCCTGCCAAGCCCAAATGTGGTTCCACTATGGAAGAGTTTTATACGTATGAAAAACATAATGATGCTTTTTTGCTTGTATTGAGAATAATATTGTCTTTTGTGACTCTTGACCTTTATAGGTGGTTTGTCCTAAAAAATATAATAGAATATTTTCGTACGATCTTTAAAGGTCATGCTCTTATGAAGTGATGCCAGGCTTTAAAGGAACTTCTTACATGTTGTGTGGAATGAAGTTGATTTGATTCCTCACATGCTTAAAATGTGTGGGTTGATTAAGAAGACTAGATCATTAGGTTTGTGGTTGATAGATACTTTTGCATTTCATGTAATTGTCTAGTCACTTATTGAAATCTATACAAGGTTCATTAAGGACTTCCTAAAGGATCATATGATCAACAATCCATCGATGGATTGTTATGAATGATATGTGATGTTGAAGTTCAAATAAGATGTAAAAGAGAGGTTGTTGCCAACCTTAAAAGAGAGTTAGAAAGAAGAAAGGCTATGATTGATCTGAAATCTAAGTCTCAGCCTCAAAGCTCAACTAATCTTCTAGAAGTGGTAATGAACGAAAGATAGTCTACTTCTACTGTGGTAAGCCTGGTCACTGGAAGAAGCATTGCAAGACTTTCCATAAGAATGAATATGTTGTAAAAATAGTAGAGACTCTACTTATTCACATGGAAGCAACCGTGAACATAAAACACTATGAACAATGTTCTGAGACTCTTATGATTGTTGGATCACAATTAATTGAATAAATATGAGTTCCACAGTTAAAAGAAAAAAATTCTCTCTAAGAACTAAAGTAGGACAACTCTTGTGAAAAATTATTAAAATGTTGAATTTATATAAAATCCCAATACTAGTTCAAACTCTTATAAATTCCATCCCAACCCTTAACTTTGGATTATTACCATTTGGGACCTAGAGCTTTAATTAACTTGTACTTAGGTTGTCCAATAATGATTATGATATCTATCATGATACAATTGATGTCATATTACTTATTAATAGATCTTGAAATCATGATACTCATGTGTAATTCTCTCTATATGTAATAAATCTATAGCCTTTTAATAATGACTATCAACCATTTATTGTTATAATCTATAAGTATTCTATTATTGGTAGTAAATATATTTGTCACTAATTCACAATTAATTAATCATTTATTCATAAATCATAAATAGTTTAGCAAGACTTCATGGTTACCTGAATGATAAAGAATCAGTGAAAGATAAATGATGACCTTTTAATGGTATGATTATTATGCAATTGTATCATTTCATCAATAGTAAGGACAACCTCACTGAATCAAACATGGATTCTCTATTGTGATTCTTGTAAAAAGTCTCTTATGAAATTAGTATGAGATTTCAGCAGTAACCATAAGACAAGGTATGTTGTCGTGTCTTTCATCATACATAAGCTAAAAGAGTTGGTTTCTTTGATCAACTTAATTATTTTGAGTACATGAGCCCTAACTTCAACTTCGTCATCTATTTTACGACTAAAAAGTTCTTTTATTGTCTCGTAGCACTTTATGCGAGCATGATGTTAAAAGATTTGATATAAACGATGGATTAATTCTTGATCAATCAAATCATTAGTTTTCACATCAAAGGTCAATAAGGACAACAAAATGTTTGATGTAAATTTTGCGTGGTCAAAGTGCTTCTCATAAACATCAAAATTTTTCATAGTGGCCTAATGTAGATAGGTTTTACAAGATGATAGGATTCTCTTCTAATATAATATAATTTAAACATGTTTGTACCAATCAAAGAACCGTGTATCAAATCCGAACTTCTTTTTTAATGTCTTTTAATATGTTTGATCATATAAATTTTTCATTAGATTCTTAAAAATAGAATGCTATTATAATCATATTTTATGCATTCATTTATTTAGGGCCAAAGGACTTATTCCCACTCAAGGTTGATGAAAAGACGAAGTTTTCTGTTCTAAGTTTTAAAAATTCGGACACTCACTTATTGATCATTTTCTATATTTTTTGGTGAAATAACTAAACTACCCTTATCATAATAAATAAATATAATAAAAATATAATTTAATGTTTAAATAAAAATATAAAAATATTAAATATTAAAAAATTTCAAAAAATATTAAAAATTAAAAAAATAAAAATAAAAATAAAAATTTAATATTTTGTTTGTGGATGGGCCATATCTTACTGTCTTATTTGGCAAATAAGGCCAAATTTGACTCTCCCGTTTGGCGAAAGAGACCAAACCTAGTCGCTTTGAAATTAGGAGGTCGTTTTTGGTCTTTTGGTTAGATTATTAGCGTCCATCACCATCGGCGACACTATCGGTGATGATAGCTGCTTTTTATTTTTAAATTTTAAATATATATTTTTAAAATTTTTTATAATTTATTTAAATATTTTTATAAAATTTGCTTTATTATTTTTAAATTTTTTTTCATTAAAAAGATAAAAATATCCTTCAACTGTTAATTTTTAACTATTGATTATTAAATTTAATCGTTGACTTTAATTAATAAATGAGTGTTTGAATTTAAAAAATTAGAAGAGGACTTTTGTTCGTCCATCAAATCTTGGGTGGGACTACGTGTTTTGGCCCATTTATTTAATATAGTTTATATTAAATAACTCTTTCAATATCTTTATCCAAATAGATACTCCTCCCCCATAGGTAAGCATTTCACTTTTTAATTCAGAAAAGTATAACACTATATTAAGTGAATAGCCACAAGGTTTTCAATTAATGTTGTAAGGCTTTATTAAATATATAATTGGAGGAAACTTTGTTATTTAAAGACATTAAAAAATTATTAGAAATTAATTTGTATGTAGAGTTAATGATATTAACTTCCATGAGATTTTTATTAAAGTAAATGGTGGGAGAATAATTTTATTAACTTTGACATTTAGTAAAAAATTAAGTGAAAACGGCGGAAGAATCAACAATATTTCCCGCGTGGATGACGTGGCATACTGCTATGGGTGAATCACTCCAGTGTGAATAGATTTGACTACAGACGAGAAGACCACCCCACTTCCCCTTCACTAGCCTCGTTCTACCTCGACAGCCAGAACTAGGTGACAGGCAAAGCCAAACTCTCTCTCTCTCTCCGTACCTAATCCTCTTTCAAATACCATTAGCCTCTTCAGTTCCTTCCTTTTTCTTAAATCTCTCCCTCAAACTATCTTTTCATTAGTTTATTATATATTTTCTCCTTGATTGCGCTTGTTTAAGTGGCCTTGTTGATTTTGTTACCTTTTGCTGCTGCGTTACTGTTTCGTATCGAAGCAAAACCAAAGGCTTCTCGCCGAAGTCTCTATTTATATTTCTCTTGCGTTTACTGGTTCGGTTTCAGATCTTGTTCTGCCGATTTCATTTGCTTTGCTCGCCGATCTACTGGTTCTGGATCAGTTAAGCCAATGGTGATTGTGACGGATTCGATTTGGTTTAGTTGAGGATGTTGGCTGCTTTGGGGGGAATGTGATGTTTGTGTTTTGGAAATGTCGGCATCTTTAGCGCCTTTCGAGCGGCCGCGGCCTGGAGGGTCTAATACGGTATGCGGTTGCGTGTTTAGTTGGGGGAGAAAGTGAATGTGGTTGGATGATAACGTTTTGGATCTTATGGTGGATAAGCTTGTTTTGGATTGTTACTCTGTGTGCTTTTCTTTTAATAATGGATAGAGAAATTTGTGGAATTTGGAATGTTTGAACCATATAGGCTATTTTTGCTGGGATTGGTTAATGCATTTAGTTATCTTTTTGGTTTGAGATAAAATGTGGAAAAGGAGAACTGATTTGGAAATTCGTTTCTGTTAGATATTATTGAAAATCAGTGGCATTATTGATTTTTACTTAATTGATTTTAGTTATTTTTAACACTGGATAGGAAAACGTTTGATAACGCTGCATTGGTGGACCTAGTTGGTAAGTTCATTATTGCTAATCTAGAAATTGGATCTCGGAATTGTAATTTTTGACAAGAGTGCTTGAAGTCAGTAGTGCTACTTAGTTTGATGCTGTTTGCCGTGGTTGCTGAGAAAAATGGACCCAAGAGATAGAGATCAAATTCAAGTGCTCTTGTTCATATATGTCTAATAATAGGGGAAGTATGCTGAAATTTTGTGATTTTGATACTCTGAGACCCTAAATCTCGGACTTATTGAATTCAATATCCCAAGGCAGCAGCCACGAGGGAAGTTGAACATTTCACCACTTTCTTGAAACCAAGGGCTCTTATCAGTAGGTGAACTCTTGGGGTTTAGCTATTTTGGATTGTGATGATAGCTTTGACAATGCTGGTGCTTTTTACCTGAGATATTGAAATGAGTGGTGCACTCTATTTACAAAAAATACGCTTGCATGTTTTCCTTCTATCATTCTTTTTTTTTTACTTGAGTTTTCTAACATCAGGTGGTTTGACAGGTTTTCAAGAGTGGTCCGCTTTTCATATCTTCAAAAGGTTGGTAAAGGTTTTGAGTTTCCTCATTGCCTTTTCTTCTCAATGAAAGGGTATTTGAGTTCTTACAATAGAGATGTTCAGACATTTAGTAAACTAGTGTACTTTTGTATTTTATGGTAGCCCTTTTTATGCATCTAATTGTTGCTTTACTATATTTAGCTTTTGTTTGTCTGTACTTTATTCACTTGAAGCAAGCATGTATTGTGAGACAAATATATTGGTGTTTGTCCTTGGATTCTTTTAAGGGGATAAAAAAGAAGAGGTTGCAGGTGTTTCAGTTTGTTCAAAACTAAGCTGCAAAATGCTTATTTCAAAATATTATGTTATGCTTTTGAATTCAATTAAATTATCATCAAATTTTATATCATATCTTTTTATGCTATCCTGATTGACACTCGTTTATGCAGGAATAGGTTGGAAGTCTTGGAAGAAGCGCTGGTTTATTCTGACACGCACTTCCTTGGTTTTCTTTAAAAATGATCCTGTTAGTATTAATTTTAATATATTTCTTTGTAAATATGGATAATTTGTCAGTAGATTTTCAGTTTAGATTTGTCTTCATTGTTCTTTGTCAAATACATATTGAATACTTGGCATGTTTGTTGGTTGCCTAAATTACAAGCAACAGTAAATTGTAACTGAAAAAGAAGGAGGAAGGGCCCTTTTAGTGATGTTGTACATTAACAATGCCCCTAGAATGTCAATTCTACTGCCTTCAGCATGCTAACCTCCACATGGCATATTTTATGGATTGAGAACTTCATTGTATGAGAACCTGGAAAAGTGTCACATACTTTTTCATTGCTTCCTTTTTTCTAGTGTTTAAACTTTGTCTCCTAAAAAGTTTCCACTTATTCACTGAGTTGCTCAAGCCTATGCCTCTTGACTTATTGAGAGAAATACACGACATTCAATTGTGTCATCTGAAATGTTAACATAATGTTAATTTTAGCCAAAACAGTTTCTTGTAGCCACTGTGAAAATTCTTATATTAGCACCATATGCCATTAATAGTTCTATGGTGAATGTATATGCTATTTTTTTTTTGTATGTGATCAAACTTTACTTTTTACCCAATAATATAAGGAAATTCATTGGTTTCAGTTATGTGCCATGATCGAAATGTGATGATGGTTAGATTGTCTCATAGTGGTTTCGGGAGGACACTTGGTCTACCTCAAGATCTAGCAATCAAATGCAAATTGTTGATAATCCTAGAGATCATAGATACTAAAGAGTTTAACTTAAAATGAGAAAAAAAGTTTATGACCTTGTCCAATTGTCTTCAGTTTTAAATATCTTGTGCGTATCTTTGTACTGTCCTTTCATTCGCCTCCCTCCGCTTTTCTCATCTTGCACTAAAGAATTTGTAACCTCTAGTGTTGTTGTGTTATGGTTGTGCAACTTATGTACTTGTATGAAATTTCAAGTGCATTGAGTAAAACATCAACGGACCATGTACTTATGTTATCAAACTACAGTTTTTTGTCCTACATATAGATGCATAATTGTTTTAATGATTAGAATTAATTGAAAAGTTCTCTATCTTTTCATGTAGAGTGCACTACCACAAAGAGGTGGTGAAGTAAATCTGACGTTGGGAGGAATAGACTTGAACAACTCGGGGAGGTATGCATAATCACTAATTTTTTTCTTTATTAGTGTATTTCAATTATTATGTTTCACATTTACACCTACTTTTCTTGTAGTGTTGTTGTTAGAGAGGATAAGAAATTGTTGACTGTATTGTTTCCTGATGGACGTGATGGTCGAGCTTTTACCCTTAAGGTGCCCTATTTTTTGGTTGCATAATTATTATTTGACTGCTTTTTATCTTCTTGCATGAGATTTTTGATATGAGTGAAATCTCTTTCTTTCTTTTCTTTTTGAACTTCAGGCTGAGACAGCTGAGGATTTGTATGAGTGGAAGATAGCACTAGAACATGCCCTGGCACAAGCGCCAAGTGCTGCTCTTGTTATGGGACACAATGGAATTTTTCGGAATGACACAAATGATGCAATTGAAGGCCCTCTTCATCAATGTACTGAGTAATCATTACATTCTCATAATTCTTTAATCATCTTCGATCTGTTATCAGTTAATTCTTTATTTTTCATACATAGTTAAGTGGAAATCAAATATGCTACGCAGGGAGGGATAAGCGTCCAATTAAATCTTTGGTTGTTGGAAGACCAATTTTGCTTGCTCTTGAAGATATTGATGGAAGCCCATCATTTCTTGAGAAAGCACTTCGATTTCTTGAGAAGTTCGGTAAGTGGTTTTCTAAAAGGATAATTGGTTTTGTTGTCTAGTTATTAAACCTGTATTTACAAGTTAATTTTCCGCTTATCCTTTTATTGCTGACGTCAAAATTTTGGACCCTATTGCTTTCGTAGAAGAATTAGGTGATGGAATTTTCTTGTCTGCATTTGTGTTTATACTAGTAAAAAAATTGGTAGTTCCATTATAAATAAATTAATTACTGGTATCAATGCTATTTGGTTAATCTTTTTGAGGATTCAATAATTAAAGCTTTTGTACTTTTCTGAAGGTTGTCTAAACTTGATATCCAAGTTTGCTAAAGGTTCATTAATATTGCTAGTTCTTGTCTTATTAATATTTTCTTTGAGGGAAAAAACCAATGATTTTGAATTTTCAATTTTTACTCTAATACATACTTTAAATAGTTGGTAAAAGATTCATGGGAAATAGTTGTACTTAGCCCACTTTTTCCTGCACTGTTGTGAGGTTGGGAATATTGCTTGTGAGGAATTTTATGAATCATATGAAAAATGTAGTCCTAGACAAGATGGAAATACAGGAAATTGATTTATAAGTGATTATATGCCCTTTAGTTTAGTTTCAAGCCTTCATAAGGTCATTGGAAAAATTAGATGGATATATTGTGGGAAGATTTTGGTGATTGCAAAAGTATTCTCTGTAGTGAACCAATGTTGTATGCTAGAGCTTGTGATAAAGATTTTGGGATTGGTAATGTGGAAAAAAGGAGTTGTCTTATTGGGTAACTGGCTACAGAGATTTGTTTTGTAATGGAACTCTTTATCTTTATTATATGCCTTCTTTAAGAGAAATTATGATCTTCACGAAGATGGGAGGATTTCTAAAATGGTCTCTGATGGATCTTCTAGACTGGGCAAATGCTTTTCTTCAAGAGTATCCTTTGTGTGATCTACTGGATGGTTGGAATTCCTTAATGTCTCCATGAGCTTAAGGGTGGTTTTTAGATGGTTAAGATTCATTGTGCTCTAATGCCTAGACAACCTTTGAAGACTGCATGAAAAGGGGAAAACAAAAAAAAGAATTGTTGTCTTTAGTTGTGGCGTCAATGACACCACTATCTCGTTGGATAATAAAACTCTTTGGTTTTCAATAGGTGTCCGCATGAATTTTCAACAATCTTATACATCATTGTTGATCCTAGGTGACTAAGACAATCATGCCAAAACATAAATATCTTTGGATTAGAGAACCTTTGGTTTAAGACTACGAACGTTTCAACCACCTTTTTGATTGTATAATAAAAACTGGATGATAAGATAAACAACTTTTCTAGGCACTACAAGTAATATAGAGAAATTCTATATTGTTTTTACTCATGGTCTCAATGTGGTATTTGTTATATCTTGCATCTTTAAAACTAAGTAGATAATTTCTAGATTTACTTGAATACAAGGCATTATGAGAATGCAATGTAGTTCCATATTTCAATATTATGGTAGCTCTTTCAGAGCCTTCAAATGCTTTTTCAGAATTTGTGATGATATTTCCTTTATCCTTAACCATGGTCAAATTTGAAAAATATTTCTTGTCTAAGAATTGTATGTGTAGTTGCATTTTTAACAAAACATATGTTATCACCATTTTTTAAATCAAATAACTCATTTATGAAATCCATATCCTTTTGTTCATAAAAAAAATATATTACATGAGATATTAATAACAAAATTATGAAAAGATTGTTTAATAACTAAAAGTAGAAAAATTCACTACTTAAGAAGATATGTTGCATACAATGTTAACTGTAATTCATTATCACAAACAAGATTATATATGTCAGGCTTTTATGTTGGCCAATGAACCATAGAGATAAATAATATTAGTGGGTAAGTTCCCTGGAAACAAATAATATTAGTAGGTAAGTTCCCTGGAAACAAATAATATTAGTTGGTAAGTTCCCTGGGAACAATGGAGGAGTCATAAAAGGTCCCAGATAAAATCCAATCTTTTTAGACAAAATCACCCATATGTATGTACAGTAAAACCTTTCTATAGTTGTATTGTATTGCTGAGACTATACTAATATTATTACTATAAGATGTTATAACTTAATAGAGGTGAAGTCACAAAAATTCTTATTTTGACTTAGTTATCCTTATTGCAATTGGCATAGTGGTAAAGTAAGCATTATAGTTATGTAATTAATTAGCATGTCAAATCCAAGGTATATTCATTGATAAAAGAGATAGGCATAAATTCAAAAAACTAGTACATGTATCTATCTACTGTTAGAAATAAGCAGAGTCATCTAAAAGTCTAAAATTTTACTTCAATTTTTTTTTTTCCAATGTAAATTTTTAAATACATTGAATAACACAACCCATGTAATCCCAGTCAATTCAAGTGATACCTCTCCTTCCTGTAGCAAATCATCCATGCCACCTAAAGTTAATACACAAACTCAACTTATCCAAAGTATTTGTGTTAAGGTGTCACACGTTGCAATATCTATGACATGCAAATGATCAATCGACCTCTTTCAAGAAGTATTGTTGAACCCACATGCAAAATGTGTAAAGATGGTAAAGTACCCAACAATAGAGTATGCCCTCTATTAACTGTTTTCTAGACCATCAAGAACGTGTTAATGTGAGTGGTTAATCGCTAAAAGAGAGAAAATATTTTTCTAAGGCAACTCTATCCTAAAGCTACCTCTTTGAATTTTCAAATGGATAGTTGGAAAAGTTTAAAGAATGACATGCACTTCATTCCTTTTATTGTTTTGCGGGAGAGTGTTTCAGTTGATATAGAGAAAATTGAAGCTATTTTGCCATTAGTAAGAGAGGAATTAAGCAAATTGGCTTGGAAAGGCATTTACAATATGGATGAAACTAGATTATTTTATTGCATACAGGCCATAACACTGTTGCAATAAACCAGTTAGAGGGCCAAAAGCAAAATAAATATAGGTTTACAATTGTTATTTATTGTAAGGGTGACAGCTCTGACCAACCTCCATTTTGGGTCATTGATAAATTTCTTAATCCAAGATGCTTTAAGAATGTTAACCATGAAAATCTCTAGTGCAAGTATCGAGTGAATTCAAATGTATAGATGACATCTTTGTTTTTTATGGCATGACTTAAGTGGTTAATAGTCATTTGGATAAAATTTTTTTGCCTATCGTGAATTGTACCTCATATGGCTAAAAAGAGAATCTCCCTCCATTTCATTATGCAACCATTTCGTTCCTACCATCAAATAGCACTTTCAAAATCTAGTCATATGATACAAGCATCATGAGAAATTTCAAAGGTCATTATCGTCAAAGTTTTAATCACATGCATTTAAAACGAATAAACAACATAGATAAATGTTCTTGATGGAATTGTAAACGTGGTTGTTGCATGGTCAATTTATGTGAAGCCGCAAACAATTGCCAATTGTTTTAAGCATTGCAAAATTATGACCCTTGTAATTGTAAGTTACAAATGAAACGGATGAGGAATCTCAAAGAGTCATTGCATAATCGAGTGAATAGATTTGACAATTTCACCATACTAATGAAATGGATATGAACTTCCTTAATTATTCAAATGAGCAACAAGTCATATATGCTTTAACTGAAGAAGAGATCATTGTGGCAATTAGACAAGAAGAGGAAGGAAGTAGAAATACAAAAAGTTTCGTGCACCGGAACTTTAAACATACTTGAAAAGCTAGAAATATTTTGGATTTAACAAGAAGGTGTCTATGTTGGCAAGTTATTACGTATTTGCAAGTTCAAAGATGTGGTGACAACTCTAAAGAATAAATCATTGTGTTAAATAATTTTAGATAAATATTTAATTTCATCTTAAAACTTTGATGCAACATTGTATATATTTTTTGACATATACGTATAATTATTTATGTGGAGGCAAGTTTTCTTAAGACATGATCTTAAAATATTTTAATTTAGTACAATGTGAAATTTATTCTTATTTCTAACTGACCCAAGTTGGGACCAAAAGTTTTTTATGACTAGATAGAAGTTATTCTTATATAGAGTATAATTATCGAGAAGTTTTACTTTATTTAAACTACTAGCTATCCTATTTTCCATTTAAATTTTCAAAGAAGTCAAAGACATCAAAAGTAGGAGGATTTATTGGATCCAAGTTATCAATAGCCTTTGTCTGAATTATCTTTTGTTTTCCTTTTTTATCTTCTTGATATAGATCCATAAGATGGTTTGGTGTATGATAGGTATGTGACCAATGTCCTTTTTGTGCCACATTTATAGCACAAGTTTTCATTGTTTTTTGTTGGTTGATTTTATGGGACTTTTCCCTTTTCTTGTTTCATCTTTGGCTTGTTCCACTTTTGGTGGGATTTCTTAGTATATCTACCTCTTGTTTGAAAGTATTTGTTCATGGTCATGACAGTGACAACGACCTCTTCCACATTCAAAATTATTATCATGATTTGCAATATTCACTTTGGGGAGTGGTGCATTGCTAGTGAGATGACATTGATGATTTCTCAATAGCACGTTATTTTGTTTCAGAAGTAGTAAACAAGAAATTAATTTTTTCTTTTTATCTTAAATTTGAGTTTCCTATATTGTTGTTGTAGAGCATATTAGAATGGTGGATTTTGGAGAATGCTTTTTTTTCTAACACGCCTTCTTCATTGATTTTTCCACATAATGTTAACGTCGACAGGCTTTTTAACAAGGCAAAATTATATTCACTAATACTTTTGTAGTTTTCTAAATGCAATTGAGGCCAATCAATATGTACCCTGAGGGAGTGCTACCACTCTTTGAAGTGAATATTGCTAACCATGATAAAAATTTGAAAAATAGAATAGGTCATCATTGCGACCAAAATAGGTTTTAAACTTGAGGCAAATATCATAAGAAAAACTCCAAAAAGTGGAACAAACTAGAGACAACAAGAAAAGGGAAAAACCCCACAAAATCAACCAATAAAGAACAATGGAAACTTGTGCCATAGATGTAATGCAAAAGAGCATTGGTCACATATCTATCTTATGCCAAAACACCTGGTGAATTTATATCGAGAAGATACAAAAGAGAAAACAAAAGACAATTGGGACAAACCAATAGTATTCGAACTTATGATATAAACCTTTCTTTGAACGATATTTTTTCAAATTCGACCTTTTTGTCCATGTCCCGCTCAAAGTATTCAAGCATTGCTTCCTCTCACAGCTAGTGAACAACAGTGAGTTGTGTGACATTGCCTCAACACCGGAACAAGAGAGGGCCAACCTAACCATTAAATCAAAATTTAATAAGTTGTTTTTATGGTTATGTTTGGGTGCGTGTATATGGGTTATCTTGCTCAAGAACTCTTTAGAGCCTATAGATTGGAAAAGTACAAGCATTAGTTTCATGAAAATTTGTTGGTAATTTGTAAAATCTGGAAATCAGGTTCTATTATATGTGCTTTCTGATTGAATGCTATTTCTCAACAGGAACTAAAGTGGAAGGAATTTTACGACAAGCAGCAGATGTTGAGGAGGTAGACCACAGGGTTCAAGAGTACGAACAGGGTATCTCTTTCATTCATATTTGCTTTATTTCTGATATGGATGTTGATAATTGATTAGTGAGGTTGAAAAATAATTAATATTGTTGTGATTAAATAATTGTTTCATCTGTTTGTAATTTTACATGTGCAACTTTGTATTTATGCTCTTTATATTGCAGTTATGTCTCACCTATTTCTTCTTGAGTATTCTAGGAAAGACTGAATTTGGTCCTAATGAGGATGCACATGTTGTTGCTGACTGTGTTAAGGTACTTTTTCACTGGTTGATGCCATTTGTGACTTTTAGACCTTTGTAGTAAGTTTGACATAAAATATTGCTGTATTTTCTGCAGCATGTCCTCAGGAAGCTTCCTTCCTCTCCGGTTCCAGCATCCTGCTGCACTGCATTGCTGGAGGCTTACAGTAAGTTCATAATTACTGAGGTTGGTTTATGTCTTAGCAGAAAAAATTAAACTGAAAGAAATAAAATAATTCTAGGTTTCTGGGGTTCCTTTCATTATTTTAGTTGTTGCATTGGGTTACCAAGAATAACTGATGGGGTGTCTATCTGGTGGAACTCAGAGATTCAAGATTTGGACAATAAGGCATTTTTGGACTCATGGACTTTGTTTACCTTTTTGATAAAAATCTCTTATATCTTCTTGTTTTCAATTTGTGTAATAATATTATCTTAGAGCCTTATGCAGTTTTTTTCGGGGAAAATGTTCAACTATTGATCCCATGTGCAATCATCAGTACATAAAAGCTGATGCATGTTTCTATAAAGTTCTGATTGTAATATTTTTTCAAATTTTTATCTTTTAAATTTTGGTGTACGTGATTTTCATTTTTCCTGTTATAGTTGATTAGATGCTGGTTGTATTTTAATATTGATATTGTTGCTTGTTGGTTTATTGATAAGAACCTGATCGGAAAGAAGCTCATATAAGTGCAATGCGCTCTGCAATTTTGGAGAATTTTCCGGAGCCTAATCGGCGTTTATTACAAAGGTAATTGTCCATGTCTCACTTTTGTCAATATCATAGTCTATGTTTTATTTTAGTGTTTTTATTTAGATTTGATGTACTTGGAGTTTGATAGCTGGATATATGTTCATAGAACAATAATTTATTTAGAAGATATGGTTTCTTCCTTTCTTGTATGATGAAGTTAATGGTTATTGGCAACGGGCATCTTCAAACCAAAGTGCGACTCTTTTTAAGGAACAAGTTTAAGCAGACTTGACATTCTGATTCTCCTTCATTTCCACTCCTGAAGAATTAGATGAAACAATCTGGGCCTCTTTTTGGGGGGAAAAGGAAAAAAAACTTTTGTGCAGATGCCTTCTATTTGAATTTTGATGAATACAGAACTCTGGATTTGGGAGGACTAATATTTGACCTACGAAATTTACAGAAAGCAAGTGAAAGGAATCATTGCACTTGGAACCAATCATTTTTCAAAAGCATAATGAACTACTGCTTTGCTTGTGACATGTTTGTTGAAGTTTGACATGTTGGATTTTTGATAGTGGAAGGAGTGGCATAGATTCCTTGTATTCACATTTTAAAGGTATCATGAGTAATTGAGTCTTATTAAGTGAAGAATTGTTGATTACTGTCGAGGTAAATTTTGATTGAAATTGTGAGTTTTTCAGACATTTGAAGGATGAGTAAGTGCATGAGTTATTGTCTCATCGTTCTTTAATCAAGAATGTTTCTTTGAAGAAGGTTCCTATGGCTTGGGAGCTTGAATATGCAGGTAGTTTTACAGGCAAATCTTTCCTCAATTGGCTGATTGATGAAGTCTCTTGGAGCTAGTTAAATTTTCAGTGGTGATTGAGATGGTTAAAGTTCCTTCTAAAGTTCTGTTCCTCTCATAGTTGGTGGCTGATGGAATGGTTCATGCTGCTGATTTTTGTTGTTCTTGTCCTTTTTCCAAGTTGGTGCATTATGGAACGGTTCATTGCTTTTTTGCTTGGCTAATTGTGAGGTGGTATTGCATTATTTATTTGAGCATGATAATGCTTTTGGGTAGATCTTTTTACGAATACTAGATTCACAGTTCTTTTCCTAAAAAACAAAAGATGAATTGAGGAGATGTTCCATATTGGCTGATGTTTGAGTTATTTGGTGTGAGAAGATTGGATGTGCTAGAAGTCTTGATCTTCAGTGACAGGGCATATCTTTTTTCCTCATTCAGCAGAATTTGAATGCTCTAGTGACAGTTTTGTGTTTTCTTGTCCTTTTTATATTTCTTCGAGTGGACTTCTAATTCATTTCACAATTTTGTAATTCTTTTGACTAATAAGAACTTTTCTTCTTTTGCCAAAAAATAAAATAAAAGAAAAAGAAAAAGAAAAAGAAACTGTCGAAGTAAATTTTGTGACTCGTATTATTTTTGTGGAGAACTTGTGTTCAAAGAGAAGAATGTATTTTGTTGCATAGACTAGTAGTGGGGGGAAGGAGGCCTCTAGGCTATAGCTTTGTCTAGGGGTTGGGGATAATTATTGCCTGCATTGTATAAAAGATATCGTATTCTTAAATCTAATATTTAACATGTCATCTTCTGCAGAATTTTGAAGATGATGCATACAATTGCCTCACATGCTCATGAAAATCGAATGACTGCATCTGCTGTTGCTGCTTGCATGGCACCCTTACTTTTACGCCCTCTATTAGCTGGTGAATGTGAATTAGAAGATGACTTTGATATTAACAGTGACAATTCTACTCAGCTTCTTGCTGCGGCAAATGCTGCTAATAACGCTCAAGCCATCATTACAACTCTTTTGGAGGACTATGAGAGTATTTTTGATGTAAGATACTCTTTATATGGTTGCTTCATGTAATTGCTACTGTAAATGCATTCTTCGTATCTTGCAACATTATATGGTAAACCACTGGTTCATAATTTAGTATCTGTAAACAAGTTCTGTATGTTAAATATTCCACATATTGCAAATCTGAAACTTATGAGCTAGGGCTTTGTAGCTTTTATTTAGGTGTTGAATATCATAATTTAAAATTTTAATTCTTTTATGGAAGAATCTTTTCATTCCCTCAAATGTTATAGTTCTTATAAGTGAAAGCCAGGAAAGGACTAGAGCTGTATTGTGGAATTAATAGAGAGTTAATTTACTGACCCAGTGACTGATATTGACCAAAAAGAGAACTTGGGAAAAAGGTTTCCACTACTAAACAAGGGGGAATACTAGTATAATTAAAGATGTGTTTGAAAAGTAATCTAGCTTGCTTGGGGTCTTTCCTTAGTTTGTATATGCTGCTGCAATAGGGCTATTATTTTGATTAGTCAATTGGATTCTTTTTTTTCTTTATCATTAGAATTCAGCATGCTGCCTTGGATGAAATGCTGAGTTTTTGAATATTGCCTAGTATGAGGTGATGTTGCTTCATGGTCTTTGTTACTTTTCCAATATTAATAATATAAGTTCCATATTTTCTCATAGAAAGAATCAAATTCTTGAACTGCTGTTTATTTATTGATGTCTGGAACACTTTTGTTTGTTGCCTCTTTGCTTAAGTAGCTGATACATTACCCAGTTAAGTTTTTTGAATCAAGATACCATCTCAAAGTTTTTGACCTTTGGAAAGGTATGCTTAATCAGTGTATGAAAAATATTCCTTTTTTGGATTGGCATTGTTTGTAATTGATGCTTGATCTTGTATAGTGGGTTTTCAGTCCTAAATACTGTAGTGAATCAGTTGCACACAATCGTATATCCATCTAGCTGCTCTTTAATAAGAATTTGATGATGGTGATTGTTATACAACTTCTGTGGTCTGATGACATTGTTAATATAATTTGAATTTGATGCTGCTTATGACTACAGACCATCTGTTTCTTGGGTTTTACAATTTTGCAAATTGGAGTAAATCAGGTGTGTTTTGTTATTATAGTTCTATATTGGTACTTACATATGCTGCTTTCTGTTTCAGGATGAAAATTTACACAGATGCTCTATCTCAGCTGATTCTCGGATTGACAACAGTGGTAGCGAAGATTCGACTGATGAAGAAAATGTTGATATAAAAGATAACGGCTACCATGATGCAGAAAATGAAGTTGATCCAGAAACTGATGATGATTGTGAACGTGCACTTAGTGGAAAATTGAGTGAAAGTAGTGGTTATGCTGCCAGTGATCTTTATGACTACAAGGTCCTTGCATCCTCCCATACATAGAATTTGAACAGTTATTTTTCCAGCATGGTAAATTTGTGATTTAAAGCATGATCCTTCTCATAAATATCAATAACTTTTCAAGGAGTGTGTTATTTTAGAAGAAGAAATTGATTACTTTTACATTGAATCAATGATACATTTATACAATATTCAGAAACTAACTATGGAAAATAAATATTTGTTAGCCTATAATCTTGATACTAACATTAGGAAAGTTAATATTTAGCTAATCTTCCTCTGTAAAGGAAAGTTAATCTCTAGCTAATCTCCCTCTGTAACACTCCCCCTCAAGCTGGAGCATAGATATTAATCATGCCCAGCTTGTTACAAAGATATTTAACTCGAGTCCCATTTAGTGCCTTCGTGAATATATCACCTAGTTGCTCGCCTGTTTTCACATATCCAGTGGAAATCAAATTTTCTTGAATTTTTTCACGGATAAAGTGGCAGTCAATCTCAATATGTTTAGTCCGTTCATGATACACTGGATTTGAGGCAATATGAAGAGCAGCTTGATTGTCACACCACAGTTTTGCTGGTGATAAAGGCTTCAAACCAACCTCAGCTAACAAATGATGTATCCACAAGATTTCACATATTGACTGTGCCATTGCCCTGTACTCAGATTCTGCACTAGATCTAGATACAACATTTTGCTTCTTACTTTTCCACGATATTAGATTTCCTCCAACAAAAACACAATAACCTGTAGTGGATCTTCTATCACTTTTGGATCCAGCCCAATCAGCATCTGCAAAGCACTCAATGCGACTGTGCCCATGATTGCTATATAATATGCCAAGTCCAGGAGCTCCTTTCAAGTAACATAAGATATGTTCCAAGGCTGCCCAATGTTTGACTGTAGGAGCCGTCATAAATTGGCTAACAACGCTAACAGCATAGGCAATATCTGGACGAGTTACAGTGAGATAGTTTAATTTTCCAACTAATCTTCTGTATCTCTCCGGATCATCAAATAAATCACCATCATCTTTCATAAGGTGCACATTAGGGTCCAGTTGTGTACTGCATGGCTTAGCTCCCATCTTTCCAGTTTCTGTAAGCAAGTCAAGAACATATTTTCGCTGAGACAGAAAAATCCCCTTCTTGCTTCGTGTTACTTCTACTCCCAAAAAGTATTTTAGCTGGCCTAAGTCTTTTGTATGAAATTTGGTGTGTAAGAATGATTTAAGAGAGGAAATTCCTATATCATCATCTCCTGTAATAACAATGTCATCAACGTACACAACAAGAAGAATGATGCCAGCTGCTGATTGTCTGTAGAAAACTGAGTGATCACACTTGCTTTTTTTCAATCCAAACTCTTGAACTACTTCGCTAAACTTGCCAAACCAGGCACGGGGACTTTGTTTCAAACCATACAGAGATTTCTTCAAATGACAAACCTTCCCATACTCCCCCTGAGCAACAAATCCAGGTGGTTGCTCCATATAGACTTCCTCGTGGAGATCACCATGAAGAAATGCATTCTTGATATCTAGTTGGTGTAAAGGCCAATTCTGAGAAGCAGCCAAGGAAATGAATAGACGAACAGAAGTCAGTTTAGCCACAGGAGAGAAAGTATCAGAATAATCCACCCCATAAGTCTGTGCATATCCTTTAGCGACAAGTCGAGCTTTGAGTCTTGCCACAGAGCCATCTGGATTAACTTTGATGGCGAAGACCCACTTGCAACCCACAGCCTTCTTCCCGGTAGGTAAATCCACCAAATCCCACGTATGATTTTCATCCAGGGCAGTTATCTCCTCGAGCATTGCAGCATGCCAACCAGGATGAGATAAAGCTTCTTTAACTGTCTTAGGTATGGAGATAGAGTCTAAAGAAGCAATTAAGGAACTAGACACAGGAGATAAGTGTTTATATGAAATAAAATTAGCAATGGGATATTTAGGAAAGGTACACTGACGTTTACCTTTGCGGAGACTAATAGGTAAATCAAGATCATTCAGTGGAGGATCAGATGACGAAGAAGTTGGCGCAGGACATGTATCAGTGGTCTCCTTTCGTCTGGAATAGACTTGAACGACAGGTGGTTTATGCGGAGCAGAAGCTGAAGAAACATCATCCGAGTGCTCAACCAAAGAAACACCATTATCCGGTTGCGCAGTAGAGGAACTTGGAGACCCATCATTATCGTGGTGCTGTGCAAAGTTATAGATAAGCCATTCATCTTCCTCCCCCTGACTGGTAGGATTGGATGGTGGGGAAAAGAACGGTTTGCTTTCCAAAAAGGCCACATCTGTCGATATTAGGTATTTGTTGAGATCTGGAGAAAAGCATCGATAACCTTTTTGAAGACGAGAATATCCTAAAAAGGCACACTTCAAAGCTTTTGGATCCAACTTGGTAAGACAGGGTCGTACATCCCGGACATAGCAGGTGCTACCAAATATTCGGGGCTCCACTGGAAACAATGACTTGTGTGGAAACAAAATTTTATAGGGAATCTCACCATCCAATACAGTAGAAGGCATACGATTGATTAGAAAACAAGCTGTGGACACTGCATCAGCCCAAAATTGTTTAGGAACTTTCATTTGAAACAACAAAGCTCGAGCAGTCTCAAGTAAATGTCTGTTCTTACGCTCAGCGACTCCATTCTGAGAGGGGGTATCAACACAAGAAGATTGGTGAAGGATACCATGGTGAGTCATGTAAGCCTGAAATGATTCTGACATGTATTCTTTGGCATTATCACTTCTTAATGTATGCACAGAAATATTAAACTGAGTTTGAATTTCAGCACAAAAAGCAGAAAAATGTTGAAACACTTCAGAACGATTTTTCATAAAATAAATCCAAGTCATTCGAGAAAAATCATCCACAAACGTGACAAAATATCTGAAACCAGTTTTGGACATCACAGGACATGGTCCCCAGACATCTGAATGAACCAATTCAAAAGCAAATGTAGATCGTTTATTAAGTCTAGGATATAATGAACTACGATGATGTTTAGCAAAATGACACGATTCACACTCCAAAGAAGGTACATCATGAAACTTGGAGCATAACTTCTTCAAAATAGGCAGAGAAGGATGTCCCAACCGACAATGTTCTTCAAAAGGAGAAATGATACTAGTGCAGGCAACAGATCGAGGTACCCAGGCATCAAGTATGTAGAGACCATTAGATACATGTCCTTTACCAATAATCTGCTTCGTCAAAAGATCCTGAAACAGACAATGATCAGGAAAAAATGAGATATAACAGTTGAGATCTTTAGTGAGCTTACTGACAGAAACCAAATTAAATGCAAGATTGGGTAAACTCAAGACAGATGACAAGGTGATAGAAGAGGTTGGTTTCACAGTTCCAGACCCCACGATATTATATGTGGACCCATCAGCTATGGTTACAGGAGATGATGTTTTGTGTGATTGAAAACTAGTAAAGGTCTTAGGATTACCTGTCATGTGATCTGTAGCACCAGAATCAATGACCCATTTGTTGGAAGAGGAG
This sequence comes from Anacardium occidentale, assembly GCA_026122585.1. Lineage (NCBI taxonomy): Eukaryota > Viridiplantae > Streptophyta > Magnoliopsida > Sapindales > Anacardiaceae > Anacardium > Anacardium occidentale. Next base: position 99,647 of record JAJEJH010000229.1, read on the forward strand.
ATAAGACATGTGTTACCTGATTCTGCAAGAGCAGTGACTGGATTAGATTCTTGTAAAGAATGTTGATATTGAGAGAACTTGGCATATTCATCAGCTGAGATAGTAACAGTTTTCTCAACCGATGAACTCGAAGCAGCAGTAGCAATATTAGCAGCTTGTATCCTTTGATTCCGATTTTGCAGCTTCTTACAATACCGCTTAGTATGGCCAGTTTCCTTGCAGTAATAGCAGACAATATTATTGGTGTTATTATTTCGACTATCTTTGCTTGCACCCCGGCTATTTTCGTTCTTCCCACCATCATTTCCCTTTCCTCCTTTGGCAACAAGAATACTAGGCTGCTGATTCGAAAAAGCATTCTCCGTTCGTAACACCCTACTGAAGACTTCTTGAAGGGAAGTAATTTCTGTACTGGAGAGAATCTGAGATTTGGCTGTTTCAAATTCAGAGGGGAGACCAGCCAAAAAACTCATTATTGCCATCTGTTCTCGTTGGGCTTGTTGTACTTTGATGTCAGTGCTGAATGGCAAAAGTACATTCAACTCTTCATATGTCTTCTTGAAATCCATAAAATAAGCAGTGAGTGACTTAGAGTCTTTCTCGGCACGATAGAAGTCTTTACACACTTCATAGATACGAGACACGTTTCCCTTACCAGAATATAAGAACTCTAAATAATCCATCAATTCCTTAACAAATTCACAATGATTAATTAAACCAATCACCTCACCATCAATTGAATTCCGAATTTGTAAAAATAAACGTGCATCATCCCTTAACCAAGCTTGTCTAGTTTCATTAGTAGGTGGATCTTGAATTAAGTGGTCATATTTATCAACACTCCGTAGATAGACCCTAATAGTTTTGCTCCATCCCAAGTAATTGGTACCCGTCAATTTATGGTCGGTGATTTTAGACATTGCAGGGACTATTTCATTCACATAAGCCTTACTGTCATCCATTGTATTTTACTAAATAGTTTAAATAGCAATGAAGACAAATACCACGCCAGAAGCCAATATATATTACCACACACAGGAACAGCACCAAGGATAAGAAGCAAAAAATGCAGTCTGGATACAGAAACAAGAACCTGTTGACGAAGATATTTCTCAAACAAATTCTGATGACCAGAATACCAACGAAAATCAATTGCAAATGAGAAGACGAGTCCAGGGAAACAAATCGGGTTGTCAACCACCGATCCACGCGCCCTCACGCGCCGGCGCGTCTGAAACAGTCGGTCGAAGAAGGTGGCGCGTGTAGCTCACGCACCCTCACCCAGTCGCCGGAGATGTCCAGTCCGGCCGGAAAAGAGATTCCGACTCCTTCTGTGATGGCGGTGAGGCAAACTGGTCACTTTGTTAAAGGTGACCCACAAACGCTCCAACCCTTTACGAATAAAATTTTCAGAAAAGAAAAAACAGGAACTTTGAACCCGGCTCTGATACCATGTTATTTTAGAAGAAGAAATTGATTACTTTTACATTGAATCAATGATACATTTATACAATATTCAGAAACTAACTATGGAAAATAAATATTTGTTAGCCTATAATCTTGATACTAACATTAGGAAAGTTAATATTTAGCTAATCTTCCTCTGTAAAGGAAAGTTAATCTCTAGCTAATCTCCCTCTGTAACAGAGTGCAATGTAATGATAGTGATCTCCGAGAGATAAAAGATTTTGCCAACATGTTTTGAAGATTTGCTGTTTTAATTATTCTTTAGGTGATTTGGCTAGAAAGAGTGACCATTGTTTTGGTGAAAACAGAGTAGTAATGAGATGTGGGATAAGCATTGACTTTTTGCTTCCCTTTGGGCTTTAGCCATCACGAAGCTTCTTGATATCTTTTTTCTTTATTCATCTCAGTTGGGAAGGTGTTTTGGGTTGACTTTGTATAGGTTTACAGTCTTTTTCGTTCGGGCAAGGCGCAGCTCATTGTAGTCGGTATAAAATTGCTTCTTGATTTCAATTCTCTGCATACATGGTCCACAAGTATACTTTGTCTATTTTTATTGTAATATTAAGTTTATATTTTCTAATAAAATAAAAAGAAAGTGATGAAAATGTTGAATCTCATGGGCTTTTTCAAGTAGACTTCTGACTACTGATCTGTTTGAGAAGAAAGTCCTAGATATGTTGAGAACAGACTAAAGTTTCTGCTAATGTCTTTATAAAATGGTGTTACTGTGTTTCTTGTTGTAGGTGTCACAAGATATTGACAGCAAAGTCAACATACAAGTAAAAATTAGGATTACATGCCTTGTTGGCTTTGCTAATCCTTTCTCTTGAATCACTGGGATTCTGATAACCAACATCTTGACATTGTGAATTGTTTCATTTTTCTTTGCATGGAAATGGAAATCCCGTGGGTTACTCAGAGAATTACTCGTCTTTACTTAGAGTGAATGTTGCAATTTATGGTATAGCAAATAATGCCAAGACTGGATATATGCACTTTTAGCTCTTTTGCGGGTGACTTGGTGTGACAGGAATAGTTGAATCTTTAAAGAGACTAATGGAGAAGATGCTAGTGTTTTGTGCGAGAAAAACCAGAATTTTTGCAGCTTATTGGGAGTAAATTACAAAGATTTAAAAAATTACAATTTTTCTTCATTCATAAGTGACTAGGGTGTTTTGAGTTGATATTGATGTTCTACTATTATGTTGTTTTATGGGCTGCTGTAGACTATTTTGAGTGTTCATCATGCAAGGTTTTTGAGATTTTATGTAAAGATCTAGCACTCATGCAGTGAACAGTTGGCAACCATTGTAAACTTTTCATCTTTTCAATGTGAGTAAGACTATGTGCACTAACAATGAGTGCTAATTTGTGCACTCATGTTGATGTGTTACAATGTGAATTTAAAATCACTCCATTACATAATGATATGTCAATGTTTTACACAAATTAGTCTCATTGTAGGGCATATAGTTTTATTGCTTCAATAAACTTGGTGTTTCTTGTAAAGGAAACTGTTTCATTTTTATTTTTCAAAAGCAGGTTTAGAGAGATGGGATACTTATTTAATTTACAGTGATTTATTTTAGGCTTAATTATGGTGTTTGTGTCATGTAAGCCCTTATGGAAATTAACTAAGATCAATTTCTTTATTGACATTTGTTCTTTTAGCATACATACAGGCATTTGGTGGTGATGAGTCTGATGGAGCATCCCCAAGAAACAATAATGCTCGCGATGATAACCCTAATCTGCCAGTTGATTCTCCACAGAGCAGGGATCCTACTGTTCAGATGATTGATCAAGGTACACCAAAGAAAGGAACTGAAAATTCAGTAACAGAGATTGAGGCTTCAAATGTTTTACCTGCTGTTGAATCTTACCGTTCAATGGGTGAGATTCTCTCTTCAATGGATCCTGGGCGCTCACTGTCTGCATCAGGAGTAGAATCATCTGCTGAGAAGCTAGTTGGTAAAGCTACAAGCTCCAATCTCAGTGTAAAGCGATCTGCATTTTGGGGAAGAAGCAATGTGAGTTTTTATACTTGTTTTCTCATTTCCACTGAAAATTACATGAAGCAAATGATAAGTTACATCAAGCTGAGAAATCTAGTCTGTGAGTTACTTATGTCTTTCTTTTTCTTTTTTGGAAATTTTGTATTTTATTTTATTGAAGACAAATTTTCTTAACAATATGACATAGAATTATAAGAAAATGAATTCCAGACTTTTTCTTGACAATTGATTTTTCTTAAAGCTTTGTTATTTCATCTTTAATTTGCTTTGTTCTTTGTTTATTTTGCTTATATGACCATGCTTTTGATTAGAAACAAATTTTGGTAATACTAAAATCAATATCAAAAGTGATGTAGACAAAACAAAGAAGACTTGGGAGTTCTAAAGATTAGGATACAGCAGTAGCCCGATCCTTTTAAATTAAGAAAACTTTAGTGAACTTGGGAGCCATGAGTTTTGCTTATATTACTCTTGATTTACTTTTTGTTTTGAGGTTATATTTGGATGCATACATGTTCTTGGAATTCATCTCTCCCATTTGAGCTTGAACTTTTCTTAATCTAATTTGTCTTTAAGAATAATGTTAAATTTTTTTATTTTTGTATGGCCTAAATGTCTCATATTTGCTTCTTAACATTATCAGTTATTTACTAGGTTAGTGGTCTAGTTATTTTAATTTATATTATTCTTGAGAGTTTCTGTAGCTTGATGGTAATCTACAATTATTGTTCTTCCATTCATTTGCTATGGTATATTTCAAATTGTCTGAAAGAAAAGCATCAGTGTGGTTTGGAACCATAAAATATCAAGTTACTTCTTTATTGTTACACAAAGTGGGAGACTGTTATGGTTTAAGCTTCTGTTTTTTATGTTTTTTTACTTGAAATTTAGAGCTGTGGTTGTTAATGGTGGACCACTGGTTCATCCTTATTGTAAGTTCATATCTTTAATAGTTGTTTTATGTTTCTTGTTGCTTGTCCACCCATACTTCCCTATCACAAGAAAAGGAATGTTGGTGTTGGATATTTGTATGCTTTTCTTTTCATAGGAAATTTTACTCTTTTGACTTCCGAATGCAAGTTTTTGTATTTGATGATTTTTATTATCTTTTTACAGGCCAGAAAGATGCCTTCAATGGAATCCGTGGATTATTCTGGAGAAGAAGAGTAAGATACTAACATGCATTCATTCGTTTCTTTGCAATATTCAATGTCTAATGGCATTATGTATGCTTTGGAGGTCTTTTACCATTAATGTGTGAGTACACGGACTTTTTTCTAAAATTAGTCTTACAATGAACTTTAAACAATGTTAACCTAATGGAGGTCTTATATTACAAGTTTTAAGAATAAATGAATTCCTGGAGTCACATTCTTTTTTGCCATCACATTGTATGACATTGAAAATTATGGGAGTGATGAAACAATAGTTTATCAATTGAAAAAAGTTGACTTAAATTGTGTGGCAGTTTCCATGCCCGAACTAGTTTTAGATGAGCAAGTAGTTAAGTTTTTATTTATGATGAATGTCTACAGGTTGTCTTCACTATCCCACTATATGCACTTAATTAGTTTTAAGCATCAAAGGAATTTAAAGCAAGTTGAATTACTATCAGTGCCTATATTTTACCTTAAAAAGTAATCCAAACATAATTTATACTCGTCCATATCATCTCTTTTATGATACATAACTTTTAGTTGCTGATATTATCTATATGATGATTCATTATTGTTACTTTGTTTCTCCAACATAGATACCGAAATTCTCTGACGTAATTGAACTTAGCTAACGATTCAGTTAATATATTTATCCATAGGAAGTTTGTAGCATGAACTTTTTAGACCTTCTGAGGTATTGATAACTGTCTCCAATCAGCTCCCAGATTGATTTGATTTGCTGCATATTGGTCTAATTATTTTGACAAAAGCGAATATGTTGATTTGTTGTAGGCTTGCTATTCAGAGGCTTGAAATCACAAAGAATGACTTGCGACATCGGATTGCAAAGGAGGTATTATCATGTTTGCTGAAATTATTTGTATTTACTCATGGAATAGGGGTTATTACTGATGTAATTGGTCATAAATTGTTACAGGCTAGAGGAAATGCCATTTTACAAGCTAGCTTGGAGAGAAGGAAGCAGGCTTTGCATGAGCGTCGCTTGGCTCTTGAGCAAGATGTATTTCCTTCTTACACATTATATCCTGCCTTTCTTTCATAAATTCTATTCTTATCTGCTTGTATCATTTAAAAAACTTTTTCATTGGCTTTTGAAGCCATGACATGTAAGTAATTTTACAGGTGTTGAGATTGCAAGAGCAGCTACAAGCTGAAAGAGATCTTAGAGCTGCCTTAGAAGTTGGTTTGAGCATGTCTGCTGGACAGTTTTCCAGCTCACACAGCATGGATTCTAAAGTTTGTATCGATCTTAGAAGACATGTATTTCCTTTATTTATTTTTTAAATCTCCAGTAGTGATTCTTTTAACTTTAATTGATCTGAAGACAAGGGCTGAGCTAGAGGAAATTGCTCTTGCTGAGGCAGATGTTGCTAGGTTAAAGCAGAAAGTTGCAGAACTTCATCATCAACTTCATCATCAACTTAATCAGCAAGGGCAACATCATTATGGATCACTCTCTGATGGATGTGACCGTTACCAAAATGTCCAAAACCATAATTCTCAGCAGTGAGTGTGCAGGACCATTCTTACAGTTGATTTCTCAGCTTGTGGTGTCAAAAGTTTGAGTAGTTGCCTGCAACATTTTAACCCTTATCAAGATAACTCTTTTTTGACTCTGATTTACTTTTTTTTTAATGTTTCTTCTAATACCTGACATTTTATTCACTGTATTTGTGAAAACTATTCCCTTTTAGGTTTAATCAGTGCCCTAGCCATCAATACCATTGTTCTTGCTGTGATGCTTAATCCCATTTGGCTTTTGTCCTGTACCTTTTTTATGATTCTGAATTTCGACATTTTAAGTTAGTCTGAACATGATCTATGATAGATTTTTTCTAAAGTGTTTTCGATATCCGCAGGAGGTTTCTTCCACAAGATTTTGATACCAACCTTGCTTTTGTTAATCGTGAACGGAAACAAAAAACAGAGGTACGTCTTCAAAATTGTTCAGTCATCACTTGATCTTAGTTATAACAAACATGAATATTGCAAACTGACATGACCTAGGGTTTGCTGAATCCTCTTTGCCTTGTCTGCACAAATGCATCTTTTCATGCATGAATAATGATGATGATGCTAAATTATAGTAACATGATAAATTAAACAAACAGCATATTATGAAATAAATGTTTGGATTCCCCATCCGAGTTCATTACCTTTGTAATGCATTTTGATTAAAACCTTGCACACTTTGCAGGCACCATTTTATTCTACTTCAATGTAGTAGCATTTAAATGTGCCTTTCCATATGCCATTTTTTCCCCTTAAAATCACTTGCTTTGCCTTTAACCAATTTTAACATAATATTTTGTTGTATTGTAGGAGAAATTGTTAGGGTTAGATTGGAAAAATGTTAAAGAACAAGTATTAGCAACTGGAAGTAGCAGTAGATTGCCTTCAAGAAAGCAATTTATGGAGTCAACTAGCTTGAGTGAATCTAAAAGCACCGAGGCATCCACAATTGTGTCTCTAGATGATCTTGCTGATGATTCTGCATCAATTCCTTCCACTTCAAGAGTAGTAGAGGTGACCTTTATTTATTGACAGTTCCACATTTTGTTTGCTAAATTCTGAAATGTTATAGTTAAATTTGTTGTCTTGAAACTTGGTTGTCTATTGTAAAATTGGAAATTGTTGAACTTTGTGTCTATGTAATTTCCAAATTGGTTCCTATTAATTCATTGTTTTTACCAGACAATTGATTCTGCAAGACATCCATCAACGGCATCTTCTGCTTTAGTAGAATTAACTACTCGTCTCGATTTTTTCAAGGAAAGACGATCTCAATTAATGGAACAACTCAACAACCTTGATCTAAATTATAGCACGACATCTTCTCAAGATTTCATTTATCGACCATCTTCTCGGCCATGGAATTAGCCAAAAATGACTCAGGAAGAAGAACGTCAGCCGTCCTGTTGGAAATCCTTTCATATTGCACATAGCTGTTTCTCCAGGTAGTTTTGTATACTTCAATTATTGTTGGCTTTCATTTAAAGTTTTGTTTGACTAGTGAAAATGAGATTTGGTCACTAACATTATTGATGTGTTTTTTAGCTTATCTTTGGTATGTAATTTTTTGGGGCATTGTAACCAAAGTATAATATTATGTTGTGTGTTTTGATAATATTAAATCGGAAAACAATGAAGAGATGTAACATTTTTCTGGTTTCGCGTTTAAGAAAACATATTGGGACAAAAATTTGTTTTATGCAAATTTACAGATTTCGAAGTGTGTATTCGGAGGTGGTTTACCTGATTTGGTAAAGCTTCTAATGACACAAACACTTGACATTTGGAATGTATTGTCTTTTGATCATAATCCATTCTATTTTATAAGTAAAATGTAGTATGTAATGAAAGAATTTGAGATGATAAATGGTGACATTCAAGACAATGTATCATATAATGTATTTTTGAATAAATAAATAAAGGCAAAAATATTCTAGCATTCCATTTACCAATGAGAAGAAGCCAGGTTAGAGAGCATCATTATCTGGTTACTGATTTTTCCTTGCGTCAGTGTTAGCATGATATACTAAGATTTAACTCTCCTGCAAAAGTAGTTCTTTGTCGCTTTTCTCTTGTTTCTTTCTTTCAATCTCTCCTCCCTTTCTCCCTTATTCAATTTCTCTCTCTCAAATTCTCTTGTTTTTCCATTCCTTCCTTTTTGTTTGCAGAGAAAACCTAGCAAATTCTTCCAACATTTGATTAAGATTTCAGCTTTTTGTTCAATTAAGGGTCTGATATTTTCTCTCTATTGATCTTTTATGTGTTTGTGAAGAATTTGTGTTTATTATTTCTCATATGATATGACATTTTTCTCTTTTAAATTTATTAGAGGATAAAAAACAAGCAAAGGCGTGTTAGCTTGAGTTGTATTTCATGATACTCATGCCTTTTTAGAGAATGAAATAATGAAAACGAGGAAGAAAAATTTCAATCTTGTTTAAGAAAACTTGTTATCAACAGTTGAAGTATTAGGGTTTTACAGGTGGCAACATTACGATATTAATCCAAAGCTATGATTTCCTTTATATTATCAGAGTTAGAGTAATTGTTATTTGATGTAATTCAGGTTTTTGCATTCAATTTGAGTGATGAAAACATATGTTATTTAAAAATTGTTTAACATTAGAGAATACTTGTACTTGTGTGACAATAAAAGAAATTTTTATTGTTAAATATTGATGCCTATCCTTGTTTATTGGTGTGTCTTTGTGCTATATCATTGTAGATTCATTAAAAGAGCGATTAAATGGTGGCTAAATTCTGTTCAATGGTGATATATTGCCTTAGCTGAAGATGAAAGTTGATTTTCTTAGTGCTGGATGGTATATGCTAGAAAACCTTGAATCCAGGGTCGTAGTTATGAAACAATCCAAACAAAAGGTGGGTTTTGACATCAAACTTTGAGGCTGGTCCCTCAAATCTCTTATTCCTTAAAGGCTGACAACTGTAAACAAAAGGTTAAAATAGCATGCCTAGTTACTAGGGCTTAATGATCTTGGTCTCAGAGGTGATCCTGCGAAATTTAGATCGTATGTATTGAAGGTCCTATAGCATGAAGTTGCAGAAGGTGTTTCTTTCTCAGTTGTTTCCTAGATATGGATACTATTGGGGCCGAATTGGTCAAGTGGGGAAGATAGAGGTTCACTTATTTAGGATAAGAGCCCAATTGATTGATTGGATTATCATTGTTATTGCCATGATATGGGTTATGACACTTATATTTAGACTTGGACATTTTGAGAAATGTAGGATTATTAGAGGAAGTCAACATGCTGATTAGGTATGTAAAGCTACACAAAGTGTTTTTAATGAAATTGAATGTATATGAGAACTTAGTGTTTGAGTTTTACAACTCCTTAGTTTTGAAAAAGGATGGTCGCATGACAATAACTGATTTTACCATGAAATTTTGGTTGGGAAATATAGATTGAACTGTTTTTCTTGACTAATTAGCATCGTGGCTTGAGTGTGACCACATTTAGTTGTTAGATGCGCTAGGAGGTTAAAGCTCTCAAGTCACCTGGAATTAGTTAGAAGGAATTGAATATTATGAAGTGTAGAAATCCAAGGCCTCCATTTTACTAAAACCGACAGTGCACGTCTTCCATCATATGATCACCTATACCTTGAATGCATGAACCCACACTAATAGAAATGTAAGTATTCGGGACAAGACTATTATGGAAGCCACTATGGAAGACATTTCATTGGATGTTGCTTATTGGATGATCCACGACATGCAAATGAATGTGGAAAAGGAAAAAGTTCCAGAAGGTATTGGTATGTTTATCACATGCATTGCTCTTTAATTGGGTGTTCATTTAGATGACTATGAAGAACACATGATACCATTCACGAATGTCCATATGTTGAATATTGAAGCCTTATTCAGAATGTGGGTAATTGAAAAGAATTGTCAAGACATGTGGAAATTAATTACTATAGTTGCTGAAAATGAGCCTTTTGTAGCTCCCTCTGGTGCTTCTTTGACTACTTTGGAAACAAGTAGACAATGGGGCAAATGTATGCGAGTAATGGTGGGGAGTGATGAGCAATTCCTATATAAGATGCAGTGTATGTTTGATTATCTTCAAGCCATTCAATGTAGTGTTATTGATTTGAGAGCCCAACTGGATGCACTAGTGGATTGCATGGATAGCCGAATAGATGAGCTAAGTGTTAAAGTTTGAGCCTTGACTGCCCAATTTTTTTATATGAGATTGAACAATGATGATGCTCCTCCAGCTCAAGATTGAATTCTCAAACATTTCATTGTTTTTTATGTTCTTTTAATGGCATTAATTTTCTTTTTCTTTTTTTTTACTAATCTTGAGAAACATTTGAATTCTAGTATCTTTTCTTGTGGTCATTTGATTTGAATATTTGAAACTTGATAACTAATATGGGTCTTTTACTTATGAATGATTCCAATTTATGTAATGTTTTGATAATGACGTTGTGTTGAGATTGACATTCTTGTGGATATTGAATTGTGATGATTATGAACATGAAGTTATGTTATGGATACAAACTAGTAGCTGACATTGTGTTGAGTTGAAGTTGTGTTGAGATGAAGTTATATTGTGTTTGTGTTGTTGAAGATAGGAGTCTTTGTGTTGATACCCTTTTGATTTATGTCAAAAAGGGAGATAATATAACATGTTAAAATAGGTTAAAAGCATAAAATAGAAAAATATTTTTGGAGAGTTTGGTATGATTGTAGATTATATGTTTTTTGGATTATAATGTAATTTTTAACATATTTTTGTTATCAATTAAAAAGAAAGATTGTTGACCTTTAGTGTTTTAATAATAACAAAAATATGTTTAAAATGATAATTATCCAAGGCATGAACTTGATTCATGACCAAATTTTGGATAAACTTTGATTTTTTAAGTTTTACCCAAACATACAGCCATGTGTCTTAAACACATACCTGTGTATAGTGTATTTTGCAGTTGTGTGTGCTAAGTCATAATTTCGTCTACTTTGCCTATGCTAGGCTTCGTATTTTGAACAATTTTAAAGTTTGTAACACACAATTAGGTGCTTATGACACACAATTATGTGTATATGGTTTGAGGTCATATATGAGTAAACTTACCCATGTTGCTTAATTATAGATAGTCAAAGCATCAACACATGACTGTGTGTTTCAATCATGTATGACTATGCATCTGGAATTAAATAAGCAAATGATCAAAGATGTCAATGTAGCATTGTTCGTGCATGGTCAAGCTAAGGTCAACTTAGAAGAGAGGCAACCTTAAAGTTACGATCATTTGCATAAAAAGCACACGCTCATATGTCATTTTTAAATTGAAGACACATCATTGAAGGTTTTCTCACTTTTGATTCCACAAAAACAATATGACTGCAAACTTGATAAAGTCGTGTATGACCTCAAACAAGCTTTAAGAGTTTGGTTTGAGAAATTGAATTTAGCTCTACTTACCTAGGGCTTCATACCATTTATTGTAGACACTATTTTGTTCATCTACAAAGTTGAGTCTACTGTTATTTATATTCTTATCTATTTAGATGATATTTTTTTGATCGGTAACAACACTTTTTTGATTGATAAACTCATTTCTTAATTGAACAACCAATTTGCTCTAAAAAAACTTGGGTCTCTTACATTATTTTTTAGGCTTTGAAGTAATCGGAAATCAAGCTAGCTTACATTTGTGTCGGTTTAAGTATGACAAACATATTTTGGTGAAAGCCAACATTTAAGATTCTAAGCTCTTGTCAACTCCATTTGTCATTGCTACCAAACTTCATTTTGAGAATAGTGTCAAGTTTGATCATTTATCTCTATATTAAAGTATCATAAGAGCTTTAAAATACCTCACTTTAACTAGATCTAATAATTCTTTCAAAGTTAACAAATTGAGTCAATTCCTATAGACTCTCACTCAGTTACAATGAAAAGCTTATAAAAGAGTATTTAAATATATTCAAGAAACCCTAAATTTTGGTATATTTTTTAAACCCAACTCCAATCTTTAGTTAGAATGTTATTTTCACTCTAACAAGAAATCTACTATTAGATATTATTTTTACCTTAGTACTAATCTTATTTAATGGTGTTATAAGAAATAAAAAATAGTAGCCTTATCTTCCACGAAGGCTGAGTATAGAGCACTCATACACTTGCTACTAAAATTGTCTGGATGAAAACTTTCTTTACTAAACTTGGACTTGATTATTCTACCCCACCTATCATTTAGTGTGATAACCAAACTTCCAGTGCATTAACTTCTAATTTTGTTTTTTCATGATAAGAGTAAACACATCGAAAATGATGCTTCATTACATCATTTTCCAAGTGGCTGCTAAATCTATTGTTATTCAATATGTTCCCAATGAGCATCAGAAAGCTGATATTATGATCAAAGCTTTACCTAGATTTGCATACCTTAGAGATAATCTCAATATTCTGCCTACTAATTCTTATCTCCTTGTTGCTACTTTGACAATATCATTTTTAAAATTGGGTTTTTGGTGTAGTTGCAATTCATTTTGTAATTATTAAGTATCACTAGACTAATGTCTCGTTACAATTATAACCCTTTGCTTTAGTTTACTGATGTTAATGTAGCTCTTGTTGTTTCTTGGTGCTTTGCTGGTTTTAGTAATTCAATTGTTTTTCTAAATCGATGCCTTAATTGATGATATGATCTGCTCTGCTTTTATTAAGTGTGTAATCGTTTCAAATTGATGTCTTGTTGGTTTTGGTAGTTGTTTGGTGATTGTCTCTAGCATATTTTGAAGATGGTTGATTTCGTTAGGCAAGTTAGTATGTATTTCATGCGTGATGCAGTTGATATCATCTGTTCTATTATTATTTTTTTTAATTTTGCAACTCTTAGATAATGCAATTCTTATTGTCTCATGTTGCTACCTTGGTATTTTTGCAACTTCTTTACTCTTTGTTAGTTCTTCAGATTGAGTTTTTTTTATGGCCAACGGAGTTATTCCCACCCAAGGTTTCAGTTAAAAAGTTAAATTTCTGTCCCTTGACTTTTAAAATTCCAAATACTCATTTTTTTTGATAATTTTTCATCTAATTTTATTAATATTTTTGATAAAATGATTAAAAAATATAAATCTATAGAAAAATATAAAATAATATTTAAATATAAAAATATTTAAAAAATCTTAAAATTTTTTTAAAAATATAAAAACTTTTAAAAATTGAAAAGACAATCACTGTCGCTAATAATGATGACTGTTGATAATAAAATCAAATAGTAAAAACTAACTACTTGATTTCAGAGGCGATATTTGATGGAAGTAGTCAGATCTTATCACCTCCTATTTTGGCAAAGAAGACCATTTCAAACCAAATTTATTAACGGAAATAACTAAATCTGATTGTTTTTGAAACTAGGTGATTGTTTTAAGTCACTTAGTTCTATTGTTAATGGTCACTATTACTGACATTGACGATAGTGACTGTTTTTAATATTTAAATTTTGTTTATATTTTAATATTTTAAATGTTAATTATTTTACTATTTTTTAAAATTTTTATTAAAATAATAAAAATATTATTCTGATTATTAAAATTTAACTGTTAACTAAAATCAATAAATAGGTGTTTGAGTTTTAAAAAGTTAATGGGTGAATATTGTCTTTGGGTGAAAGCTTGGGTGGGAATAGGTCTTTTGGCTTCTTTTAAGATCTACAGTAGTTGCTTAATGCAGCTTCTCACAACCTGAAAATTTTGCTCTCAATTCAATTTTTTTTTTTTTTAAATCATCATTCTTTGATTACCTCTTATTTCTTTTGTTTTGTTTTGTTTTGTTTATCTGGAATTTACAGGAGCTCTTTAATGCAGCTTCTCACAATCTGGAAATTTTACCTTTCATAGGTAAACAATATCAGCTTCTTTTTTTCTTGGTCCCTTTCACTAGCATTAGTGCAGTGTTTTTTAATATTTTGAGCAACGTCATGTGCCTTTTAGACTGTCAAGTTAATCCAAATTTTGATGAAAAGTCAAAATCTTTGATCAGCCATGATCCTTCAATGACTCTTTTTTAATAGAGCCCATCCTGAGCAAAGTTGAGTGAGCATTATGCTATTATCCATGAGAACCTTTGTTTATAAAATAATTTTAGTCTATTGGAATTAGAATTTGATTACAAAAATAAATGATTCTCATTTTATTTAATTATCAACTTAATACATTAATAAAATTTACATGGGAGTTTACATTAATAAAATTATTTATCTGATAAAAAATCTAAGATCTAATCTTTAATTTTCATGCATTATATATATATATATATATATATATATATTTATTTATTTAAATGATTCAAACCAACAACCATCATATTATTAATATATGTATAATTTTCAGACTACCAAGATTATAAAATTTTGAATAAATCTTTGTCTAAAAACTAAAAAAATCAATAGAAAATACTCAGAAATTTAAATCTTTGTATATGATATTTATGAAGTTTCATATATTAAAATTAGAAAAAATTCTTCTTAATTATTTAAAAATAAAATGTGTGAAGAAGAAAACGCGAAAGCAGTTATTTTTAAATAAAAATAAAAAGAGAGAAAAAGAAAAGATAAAACGTTGCCGTTTCGATAAACCGCCGCCTGGAAGGGAGCCAAAGAAAGGGAGGGGAAAAGACATTGACACTCTAAACCCCCATCCCTAATTGGCCAAACCCAATTTTACCAATTAGCGAAACAACACTACTCTTTCCTTCTCTCTCTCTCCGAACAAACCCTCCCGTCCTTTTCTCCGGTTCACCTACCGACGATGCTCTGATTCCAAATCGTCCTGATCTGATTCACTTGGTCCGTTCCTCTTTCCTCAATGTCTATTTTCAGCGTTATTTATTTATTTTCTTCGCAATTAAAGTAATTGAATTGATCTGATTTTATTAGTGCGTGTGTATACGTTTACGTTGCTGTCGTGGATCAGATTTTGTTTTGCTGTTGAATTTTTCCTTTGATTTTTTTAATTATATTTTTTTAGTGTTTGTTTGCTTGGTTTCATAGAAATTTCAGGTGTTTTTTGGGGCTATGGAGATTGACGTAAGGCGGTAATCGAAATAACCGAGAATTATTGGGTTTTCTTTGTTTTTATTTATATTTGTCTTGGAATTATGATAGATTGATTTTGATTTTGATTTTATGAACTGGGAACTTAATGGACGTTATATGTTGGCTTAGATTTTTCTTTAAGTGTGATTGGTGGAAGATAATTGTGTATTATTAGATTTTTTTTTCGTTTGTATTTGTTATTTAATTTCTTAGGTTTTTTTTGCTTTTGATCCTGGAAACTTACTTTGTTTAGGAGTTTTGCTGATGTTGATGTATGTTGATGGTTGTGCAGATTTTCTGTAATTGGAACTTGGCCAAATAAATATTGATGGATGATGATAGTGCAGATGGATAAAAAGTCTGCTCCTTCATCAAGGGAGCTTGTGCAGCGGCTTTATGAAAAGGTATCATTTGTTTAATTCTCTTATTCCTCTTCAATTTAACTATGAATTTTTACGTCTTAATCATAATGACATTTGTAATATGTTATTAAGTTCTGTTAACACTATGCTTTGGATGCTCCCTTATGTTTGGTCCTCCCTCTCTCTTATTTGTATCTGTTGAACATTTTTCTATGAACTCATGATCTGCAACACTTGACCTTTTTGTTTGTATACAGAACATTGAGTTGGAAAAGAAGCAGCGAAAGTCAGCCCAGGCACGGGTTCCCTCAGATCCCAATGCCTGGCAACAGATGCGTGAGAATTATGAAACAATAATTCTTGAGGACTACACTTTTTCTGAGCAGCATAATATTGAATTTGCATTGTGGCAGTTACATTACAAACGGATTGAGGAACTGAGAGCACATTATAGTGCTGCTATATCTGCCGCTAGCTCAAACACATCTCAGGGAGTGAAAGTATCTTCACGTCCTGATCGAGTTACAAAGATTAGACTACAGTTCAAAACCTTTCTTTCAGAAGCAACTGGTTTTTATCATGAACTCATATTGAAGATCAGAGCAAAGTATGGGCTTCCTTTGGGGGATTTTTCTGAGGATTCTGAGAAGCAAATTACCATGGATAAAGATGGGACGAAATTTGCTGAGGTAAAGAAAGGTTTGGTATCCTGTCATCGTTATCTGATATACTTGGGTGACCTTGCGAGGTACAAAGGATTATATGGGGAGGGTGATTCCAAATCTCGTGAATATGCAGCAGCCTTGAGTTACTATTTGCAATCTGCATCTCTGGTACCCTCAAGTGGGAACCCGCATCATCAGGTTTGGCTTTCTTTTTCAATATGACTTTTTAAAAATATGGTAAGGAAAACTAAGTACTGTTATATTTTTTCTTGCATGATTTAGACTTGTCATATTTATCTGTGCTGATTTTTTATTTTTTTTTTTTGTGATATACTCCAATTTTATCAGCTTGCTATATTGGCCTCTTATTCAGGCGAAGAATTGACTGTTGTTTATCGTTATTTTCGGAGTTTGGCTGTTGATACACCCTGTACAACTGCAAGGGATAACTTGATTGTATTATTTGAGAAGGTATTTTCTTCATTAACTAGACGATAAACTAATCTGTAGTGAAGTGAATATCTTTTCTTTTTCACTAATTCTGTTTACTTCTGTGGATAAAGATATGCATATGATTCTTTTTATGTGGCTTTTCTGGAGGAAGCCTAACAGAATATTTACTTAATATTCTGTTCATTCTTTCAGATGTGTCATTGTTCCTATATCTTGATTGTATTTGGACTTTTGAAAGTGGTGTAGATTACCACTGTTTTATCTTTTATGTCATCTGGCATGTCTCTCATCATGACCTTTGAATTGTGGACACCAATAGGTATTTTCGTTTCTTTGATAATTATTTGATTGATAAAACATGTTTTGATTGTCTTCACATCATATCTTAGGGATAAGTAGGGTTGAGTGTTCAATATCTTTTTATAATGATGCTTTGATAATTCTTTGCAAGATTTTATATACTAGTGTGTTTGCTGACTTGCAAAATGTTTAGCAAACTTTTTGGACTAGCAAGAAAGTTTTGAGCACTAACTGTATCTGAGATGGTGTTCTTCCATTTTAGAAGATTGCTATAGTAGCTGTCACAATTGTCCTGGCACTGAATAAATGAGCAGAATAATGTTAAATATGTAGTTGGCTACATATATATGTCATTGTTAGTATTTAAGTGGCTTGAATATTTGAGTGTGTTGAGTACTATGAAACTTCATGTGCATGATTAGGCTAGTTGTTTTCTGCAAATGTCATGAGTTTTATTCTATATATTCATAAATTGATATTCATTTTGTTATTGTATTATTATTTGTGGTCTCTTATTTTTTGTGGCAGAACCGTCAGATTTACTCTCAGATGTCTGGAGACGTTAAATTGTCTACTGCCAAGGAGCGTAAGCGCAAAGGAAGAGGAAAAAGTGAAGCAAAACTTGCATCTAAAGATACTGACGTGGAGCCCAGTCCTGTGAAGGAAAGTTTGCCTGGCTTACAGGCAAAGATTAAATCATTTTGCACTTACTTTGTGCGTTTAAATGGCATTCTATTCACACGTACAAGGTAGTTAGACTTTGGAAATCTAGATTTGTTTACATTATACAGTATACCCTGATTTTTGAGGTTGTCCTTACTTGAGCTTTTGTTGCTCAGTCTTGAGACTTTTGCAGACGTTCTTGCATTTGTTAACAGTGGATTATGTGATCTTCTTTCGTCTGGACCAGAGGAGGAGCTGAGCTTTGGATCAGATGCAGCTGAGAATGCTCTTTTTATTGTTAGGCTTATCTCCATTCTTATATTCACAGTTCATAATTTGAAGAAGGAAAGTGAAAATCAGTCTTATGCAGAAATTGTACAGCGTGCTGCACTTCTTCAGAATGCTTTCACTGCATTGTATGAGATAATGGGGCATGTAATAAAGAGATGTATTCAGCTGAGGGATCCATCTTCAAGTATTCTATTACCAGGTGTTCTGGTTTTTGTTGAGTGGTTGGCTTGCTGTCCAGAGATTGCTTTAGGTGGTAATGATGATGAGAAGCAAGCAACTGTCCGAACACATTTTTGGAATCAGTGCATAGCCTTCCTGAATAAGATTCTGTCACTTGGGCCAATTTCCATGGATGATGATGAAGACATGTCTTGTTTTTCCAACATGAACAGGTATGATGAAGGGGAAACTGGAAATCGACTGGCATTATGGGAGGACTTTGAGCTGAGAGGATTCTCACCGCTTCTTCCTGCACAGACTATTTTGGATTTTTCACGGAAAAGCTCCTTTGGAGGTGATGGCAATAAGGAAAGGGAAGCCCGTAGGAATAGGATTCTAGCTGCTGGGAAGGCTTTGACAGCTGTAGTTACCATTGACCAAAAACCAGTATGTTTTGATTCAAGGGCGAAGAAATTTGTTATTGGTGTTGAGCCTTTGGATGATGTAACGTTCAGCTCCTACACAAACATGTCCAAATCATATGATATAATACAAGAAAATCAAACTGAGAAAAGGATGAATTTGGGTGTTGTGCATGTGAACCCCCAGCTTTACGGAGATGGGGAGGAGGATGAAGTGATTGTTTTTAAGCCAGTAGTGACAGAGAAGAGAGCTGATGTGATTGGCTCAAACTGGATGACCTTTGATGGCTCAAAGCCTGGTCATAGTGCATCTGCTGGTGACCTGCAATTGTGCAGTGGTCCTGTTTCGGCTCCTATAGCTAACCTTCGTCAGCCAGCAACTTTTGATAATAGTTCGCAAGTACCTGTGTCTGTTGCTAGTATTCAACCTCAGCAGTGCCAGCCATTTCAATTGCATGCTTTAAACTGGTCAATGGAAGAAGAAGCTTCTGTTACTAATAGCTTTAAAGGTTTGAGGGTCACAGAAAATGGGCATTTCATGAAGCATGGTTTGCAAGAAAATATCGGTGTTTCACTTCCAGCAGTAGGGCTGGGTCCAATCCAACAATCTGTTAGTGCTAATACTAGTAGTTTGTTCTACAGTCATTTGAAAGGGCCAGAAGCTATGATACCACCCAAGATTGATGCTGTTGCATCTTCAGGAGTGACTTTTGACAGTTTGGCTGTAAAAGCTTCATCAGCATTGCCAGCAGGCCAGAGGAAAAATCCAGTTAGCCGCCCTATTCGGCATCTGGGACCTCCACCTGGCTTCAGTCCTGTTCCTACCAAACAAGTGACTGTCCCAATTTCAGGTTCTGACTTGACTAGTGAGAATCCTCTAATGGATGATTACAGCTGGTTGGATGGATATCAGTTGACATCTTCAACAGGAGGCCTTAGTAGTTCTATCAATTATCCATTGCATGCAAACCCTCACTATGTTGGTAACAGTAATGGTGTGACTGGAACAGTCAGCTTTCCCTTTCCTGGAAAACAGGCTCCAGCAATGCAGTTCCAGGCTGAAAAGCAGAAAGGTTGGCAGGATTTCCAAACACTTGATCATTTAAAATTACAGTATGATCAGCAGCTGCAGCAACAACTCATTGATGGAAACCATCAGTTTGCCCTGCCTGAGCAATATGATGGACAGTCTATCTGGGCTAGTCGATATTTTGTGTGATATCAGTTGAAAGCATGGCTGGTAAGATGTCTGCTGATACTGATCTGAGACTGAATGACTTCTTTTCTTTTTAAACTAATGAAAAATATAACTTTTATCAGAAGTTTCTCTAATCTAATTTATATATAATATATTTTTTTTTGTTCTTGAAGTTATTGAGAATGATTTTGGTGGAAGCACCTGCATTCTTTTGCTACAATGTTCAAACTCCAACTTTGAGGGTTCAAACTCCAACTTTGAGGCCATGTCAGTGTTGAGTTTTATTTTGTTGGAGCATTTGTGGCCTTGGGCTATTGCGGGCACTTGCTGCTACAGAAGTGAGTATCTAATACTTTGTTAATGAATAAATGTGTTTGTTAATCTGCATTATTGTATGTATATGAATTGGTGAGCAGATGTTTAACACCTTTGATTAGACATGTCCTAGTAAATTAGTGTCTTTGCCTGTAAAGAAAATTACGTATTGCATTAAAATTATTGCATCATGAATATCTGTAGATCAAGAGCCTTTGCATGTGTTAAATTTTTTTGTAGTATCTTGTCTGAAACTATGGAAGATTTAGACATAATATGATTTCTCTCATCATTTTCAACCATCGCTGGGCTTTTGATCTAGGTCAAGACTGGGTGAATTCTCTGTGGTTTAGATCTTCATATTGTTGGTATGTTTTTTAAAGAGTAATAATTACTCAGGTTTTACATTTTTTCTTGATATAAAATTGCAGTCTCAAAATGTGGTCTTAATTTTGTACCTAAGGATACAAGTTAGGGCCACAAAACAATCTTTTGCAATTTTAATGCATCAAAAAAAAGTATTGATTTTTCTTTGTTTTCTTTCCAATTGCTTATAACCAAGCAGCATGTCGAATATGTCAGGCTTTTTTCTTTGCCTAGTGACCGTTATATTCACATTATGTCTCTAGTTTTATAATCATCACATACATTCTGTCTGAATTCTATTTAATACAGTTTTCACTGAGGTCTTTTGGCTGTGGAAGAGAAACATTGAAACATCTTCTGGTGAGAAGTTATAAAGAAGGAATGCCTTATCGGGTTACGATGGTGGAGAATAGAATGTGTTAATATGATCATTATTGGTAATGAAGCTTGTGCGCAGGAGTGGTTAAAATAAAAGATGGGTTTACTTACTATGCATCTTTAACTTTTGTAATGGTCAAGATGATGCTGCAGCTGCGAGTACCAGCAACTGATTATATAATAATGCATCCAACCAGTTGTATGCAACTTTATAGCATCAGGGCTGATTTACTTATTAGGAAGGCTTGGCTCACTCACAGGTATGTTTGGTTGGGTATCTGAACTCGATGGTTTGGTTTGGTGGGGTTTGCAACAGAAGAAATGCAGAACATAGATAATATTTAATGTGTTGATAAACAAGATGTTATGTTACTTTTTATGCTTTTATTAGCAGTATCGTGTTGCCTTAAATAAGCATGTGAAATGGCACTAGCTGTGTTAATGGTGAAACTATGTTTGATGTCTGGAGTTTTCATTTATATTTGTTACCATTACTGTTATTGTTTGATGACTTATATTAGTGTGCTTATTTGTGCGTCATTCCTGTTTTTATATTTGTTTTGTTGTTTGTTTTATATATTTATTATATATATATATATTTCATATTCATTTTATATGTTTATTTTTCACTAAATAATTATAATTTAATTATTATTCAAAATATTTAAAAATGGATGAATTTTAATAAGATTAAACCCTAATTCAAACCATATTTTCTTTAATTTGGCTTGAAATGTTTTTGATTATTTTTATTTTTGTTTGAAAAAAATCATACATCCTCTAGGGGTTTGATTGAATCTCACCCGAAAAAGATCAATAAATGACAGAATATTATTTAAGAGTAAGACGCCCATAACATAACAATTTTTTTGTGTGCGCGCAAGTGTTTGCATCTGTGCCTTCAATGGCCCAGCCCAAGAGGCTGTATGTCCACTTGGGGACGTCGGGAGGCGCCACCAGCAACAGTCCTGCATTTCTCATCAGAGACTTCCCACAGAGAACCTAGGAGCCGCTGGAATAAAATTCACCAAAACATTGTTGTCACATTGTTTCAGAGAAACCTAAGAAAGCTCAAATACGTTGGAAAATTTCACCCTAATATGTTGTCCTTGAAGCAACACGGAAAATAAGGCAAGTCCCGGGCTATGTTGTGGTGGCGCAGCCATACGTGGACAGGAAAACAAAACTGAGCTAGCCGGATCCTTATGACGGAGGTGTATGAGACTAACGGCCAGCCCTCAGTAGAGTGAAACTCAGCTTGTGATCATGTCTGATCGAAGATTTGTTTGTTTGTTTGTTTTTTTTTTTTTTGAGCATCGTGGGGTCTCCAGCCCTGATGAGATTGTGCCTAGGGATGACAATTTGGTCAGAAAATTTGGCCGTGGATGTGAAACTGAACCGACTTAGTTTGAAAATCTCTTACCTTGAGTTTAATTTAAATAAAAAAATAATTTGATTTGAGTTTAACTCAAATTTATCAAAATAAAATTAAAAACGGTTCGAGTTCAATTTTAAATAAAAAATGGTTTAACTAAATTTGATTTGAGTTTAATTTGATCTGTTATTCGAATTTATGATTTATATTTATAGTTCAGATTTAATTTAAATTCATAACTCAAGTATATGACTTAAGTTCTCAACTCATTGATAAAATAACATCATTTATCAATTAACTGTAAACTTGAGTTATACATCTGAATTATATATTTGAACTATAAATTCAAGTTACAAATCAATATTATGAATTCAAATTAAAAACTAAATTCGAACTTGAGTTATAATTTCAAGTCATAAATTAGAATCAGAGATTTGAATCAAACTCATATATAATCAAACTAAACTCTTTTTATCTCAATTTTGATTTGATTTTAAAAACGAACTAAGTTTTTTTTACTTGAATCGGAACTAAAAAATTTAAATTGAATTGAATCAAATCGAGCCGACCTTTGAGATTAAATTAGCTTGGTTTGAATCCAACCATCTGTGACAACACTTTTTAAAAAATTGTACTCGTGGCAACCAATAAAACTAAACAAACAAAGCGAAGGAATTGATGTAAAATGTTACTAATGCAACTTGTGTAATGTACGAACATTTCTCATGATATAAATGAAAACGTAAAAATATGGATTACAGAAACGCAAAATTCTCTTAACTTGCAAGATTAATAGTTCAGGAGTAAATAGTAGTTTTAGGTTTATTCTTCCTAAATTAATAATTTTTTATGAACGACACTGTCAAGGTTTTAGAGACTATGTTGATTTGTTGCAATTTTTATAAAATCATATTTCATATGTTAAAGTGATCAGGATTGTATGAAGAATTTGATCAGTGAGAAGGTATTATTGAAAAAAAAAGAAAAAAGTGTTATTTGAAATCTAAAATTATTTACGCTAAATCCTAGTTATCTATGCCTTGTTGTTCAATTTATCGATGACAATCAGGTTTTATCTAAAAAACAAATAAAAAAATTGAATTTTGTGCCTATTAGTAGCTATAAGGGTAAAATGATAGAGAAAGTGATGAAGAAATACATATTTGAATGAGATATTGAAAATCATCCTGTCAACTATAACAATGGTTAATGTTAGCTTTAAGAATATGATAATTGTTTACTTAAAGATTAGACTGATAAATAATACTGTCTTAATTATGAATAACGAATATTTTCATATAAGATGTATTGGCCATATTTTTTATTCGATTGTGAAAGATAGTTTAAGCAAATTAAAATATTCTATTGGCCGCATTCATAATTTGGTTAAGCATGTAAGGAGTTTTCGAGGTAGAGCTCAAGCATTTGACAATTTTGTGAAATAAAGGTGTTGTGTGTCTTGATGTTTATACTAGATAGATCTTCATTTATCTCATGTTAGATGTCATAATAAAACTCAAGAAAGTTTTTCAAAGGTTGGAAGATCAAGACACATCTTATAGTATTGATCTTTCATATGAAACTCCTTTGATGGAGCATTGGAAAAATGCTATGCATATGCATAATTCATTAAAAATTTTATGAAGGTACAAAACGATGTTGGAATTGAAATATGTGACTTCTAATTTCTATTTTGATGAGTTAGCTGGCATTCTCACTTCTTTGAATGATTGGAGGAAGACTAATCTTTGTCTTCACAACTTGACTAAGAAAACGAAAGAGAAGTTTGATAAGTATTATGAGAATATTAATAATACTAACATAGATTGGTATTGGATGTTAAAGTCGGTGTTTTAAAGCCAATTGCTAAGGCAATTTTTTTAATTTCATTCTAACAATGTATCATATTTTATTAATACTAAATTTGAATAATCTTCATCTAGTACTACATATGTATGTATTTATATATGTGTTCGCGATCTCATTATTATGTTTTTAAATGGTTCTATTGTTATTTTTAGGTTTTAAATTGGATCATAATCCAACATTAAATCATTTGTATACGTTAAAATATGTAAAATTTTGTTATAAATGAATTTTTTCTATTGACTTGCAAAAAGTTGAGATCATGTTTGGGAACTTGAAAGATGTGTTAGAACGAATGTATGAATTTTATGATTAAGTTTTTTCAAATTTAGAAGAAGCTCAAACTTTCTATTCCTTTAGGCTATGGTAAATAGTAATCAGATTTTAGTTACTGGTTATGATTATGATAGTGACTTTGACAAGCTCAAACATGCATATTTAATGTAAATGCAGGAAGACAAACATCAATGATTCCTTGAGGAGAGTTTTAAAGACATCAAAAGTAATTTGCATATCTTGGTTTGGTGGAAAATAAATGTAGCAAAATTTTGGATTCTTTTACTTATGGTAAGAGATGTCTTTGTTGTTTCGATGTCTAAAGTTGCTTTCGAATAAGGTTTTAGTACATTCAGACCTGTATTCGATCAATTTTAGAGTTGTTTAATTTTACCTATTACGTAAATTAATTTATGTATTATATTGGATAAGATCTTTACTTACATAAATTTAAGTTGAACATTACGTGAAAAATGCAATGTTTATGATTCAAGTAACTTACCATTTAACATATAATGATATTTATTTATTATATTCTTATTTTATTAATTTATTTTTTAAATAATTTTAATCAATATATTTAACCCACTAATTTACTTTCTTTATTTTATTTTATTTACAGAAGTGAGTGGATTAGCTGAATAAATATTAACATCAAATTGTGAGTTATGCCCTCGGATTGGAGGAGAAGGAAAAGAAAGCAAAACAGAGAAAATAAGAGTAGATATTCCTTCATTTTTTGTATTTTCTATTGTTTGTTTAGCTTTCTTTTTCTTTTATGGTAGTATTTGTTTTGGCGACTGCTTTTTGGTGGATGTGGTGACAAGATGGGAGAATGAACGCTGAGCTTCTCTATGATTTGTGAAACTTCTAGGTACTGGTTGTTGTAATTATGCGGTGATCAGGTTTGTTTTTGTGGTCTACATGTAGAGACATGGAGAAATTACAAATAATATCAACGTTAAAACTTTGGCATCAATATGGTTGAAAAGGGTATGTGCTTAGTAATGACATTGAATTATTGGATATTGACTCACAATACCCAGAAATCAATACTGATTATGATGTCGAAAACTAGCTGTAATTTTGTAATGACGATACATGAAGCATCCATGACCGTCCCACCTGCAAACAATTACATGAAGCATAATCACCAAGAGAGTAAGAGCAGAGACTGCTTTGACATCCATGACTGTCTCAAGCAAAAGAGATGGGACATAAGAATCATACTTAAAGGACATGAATACTCTTATTAGGAATTGGGTACAAAGTCTAAAAAACAAAAATCGAAGTGTTAGACCCCCGACTGTGAAGGTGTATCAGAAGAGGGGTAGTTGTGGGAATAGGGGATTATGTAGAGTGAAGATCCCGAGTGGTTTTCTAATCATAGGAGAGGGCCACATGCCCAACTAGGGGAGATGAGGAGAAATTGCTATGCCTAAGGAATAAAATAGCCTAGAGGCTTTGGACAATAAGAAAGGGGTTTGACAGGGAAGCTTTGGCTTTAGGGAGGTGAGTCCTCAAACAACCGACAACACTCTTTTTGCTATATATTGTGGTAGTCCTTGCTTTGCTTTCTCTGTGTTGTTTGGCTTGTATTTCTCTATTTTTAATCAACATTATCAAGCATAGCTTCCCACTTCCCTATTTGTAACTTGCTCTTCTTTAGAATGTTGTTATTTCTCTAGTTTTCTCTGATCTTTTGATCTGGTTCTTAACAATGTGGTATCAAAACAAAAGTTGTGTGGGGAATGGTTTTAAATAGAATGGATTCTCAGTAGAAAGTTGAGAGAAAGTATTGGGGGTTAAAGACATTAAATTCATTTATCTCTAGCATACAGTCAAATAAGATATATTTGACAAAAGTTCTAATCAATTAGAGACAAAAAGATAAATTGAAAAAAAATTCGACAAATTTGTCATCGTCTTTTATGTGAAAGCTTCTCTAATGGTGGTGGAAGGTAAGGTGAATGTTGATTCTGTCAAAAAATTTAAAGATACTAATGAAAGTATGAAGGAACCCACTGAATTTTACCTATGAGATAATCATCTACGCCACCTAAAATTATCTTTACCAAAGAAGATCCTTGTGGTTGGTCGTTTTAGGGTGAAATTATATTTCTACGTTCATAAGATTAGTAAACGTGAGAAGTTGGCCTTTACAACAGTATTGATGGAGGAAGATCCAGTTAGTTAGTTCTAGTGGAAGGAATTTTGATCTCCATTCAAGGGATAGGCTTATTTCAAAATGGAGTCACTAAAGTGATTCTGATGGTCATAAGACAAAACCCCTTATCAAGAGCTTATGGCTCTCCAATAGACAAGGTCAATGGTGTCCTACTTGAGCCGATTTGAGTTGTTATTAGAGCCCTTATGTGACATGTCAAATAATTTGTCATTTGAAGCCTTTCTAAACGGGCTTTCAAAAGAAATTCAAGTTTAGGTACAAATGGTTGAGCCTAAAAATTTGGGTCAAGCATTTCATTAGGCTATAAAGGTAAAAGATAGGAACAATGTTTGGGAGAAGCTATAGGATGACAAGGCTGAATGTTCCTATAGACCCAATCGAAAATAGGAAACCCAATTGAGGGAAATTTCAAAGTTGAAAACTCTAATGTGTTGAGAACTAAGAACTATCTGGGACAACAAAGAGAGAATATTAAGTGTTTGTCTAATGTTGAGTTTCACGATAAGCTCAATATGAGCTTCATTTCAATTGTAACGAATATTTTGGGCCAAACCATTGCCGTAAGTTATGACTATTTTAGGTGCATATTGTTGTTGAAGATGAGGATGAAAAGGAACAAGGGAATGTGACACTTGAGGAAAAGGGTAATAAAGATAAAGCTATTGAATTAATCCTTTAATTTAATAGTAGGTCTTAATTTCTTAAAGAAGATTAAGTTGAAAGAATTAATTGTACCTACGAAGTGATTGTGCTACTTGATTTTGGAGCCACTTAATTTTATCTCTAAAAAGATCGTGGAGAACTATAAATTTTGATTGTTGGCTTAAGAAGTTTTGCAATCACGCTGGAAGATGACTATCAATTGAAGGTTTAGGGGTATGCTAGAACATTGAGCAAATTCTTCAAGGAATCACCTTCACCCAAATATTTTTTTTCCGTTTGATATAGGAAGCATTGTCTTAGTTCTTGAAGTCGCTTGGTTGATGAATTTGGCGATGTAAAAGCTAATTTGAAAACTCAAATTGTTTGGTTTAAGCGGCAACATATAAATTTGTGTTGCATGGTGATTCAACATCGATCAAAGCCAACATTTCATTCAAATCGTTGCTCTAAACAATTTTTAAGGCAACGATTATGGATAAAAATGTATGCTGTTGAACGAGAGGATTCAATGAAGTATAAGGAGTACAGTTGGGAGATTCATGAGGTCCTGTATCAGTTTGAACCTTTCTTCAAAGAACCTCAGGGGCTACCTCCTAGATCTCTAGATGATCATGCAATATGCTTGGTTGGAGGCTTTCAACCACCAAATATATGTACGTATCAACACCGATATTATTTGAATGAAGTGGAAAAGATTGTGAAAGAAATGCTAGATGGTAGGATTATTAAGCCTAGTGTGAGCCTGTTCCTTAACTCTATTTTGCTAGGAGGGGGAGCTATAATTTTCTTCAAGTTAGGACATAAGGACAAGATACCACCATATTAGAGTTTAGGGGTTGATACAAAAAAGACGACCTTTAAGACACATGATAGAAGCTACAAGTTACTCAATACCCTTCAACTTATTCCCATAGTATTCCAATCACATATGAATGACATATTCCAGCCTTTCCTAAGGAAGTTCGTCTTGGTGTTTTTCTACAATATACTAGTTTACAATCATATTCTTGATGATTGAAGTTATTATAGAATCACCGGTTGGTTGTCAACAAGAAGTGTGCCTTTGGTAAGAAAAAAATGGAGTATTTAGGCCATATTATCTTTGAAGGAGTTGCCATAAATTTAGAGAAGATTCGACCCATGCTTGAGTGGCCAACAACTAGTGATGTATGAGAGCTTCAAGGACTCTTGAATCTCACGGCACCAAAAGTTTGTTTGTGGATATGGGAAAAGTGTGAATCATTAACAAAGCTACTGAGGAAGGATGCATTATGGGACAAAGAAACAACAATTGCCTTTGTAACTTTGAAAAAGGCAATAACCAGAATACTCACGCTTGCCATGCCAGATTTTGAGAAGAAATTTATCGTGGAAACTCATGCATTCGATTTTGGGTTAGGTGCAGTTCTCATTCAAGGAGGACCAATTGCATATATCAACCAAGCTTTGTCCACTAAGGGAAAACTGAAATTGTTCTATGTGCGAGAGTTGGAAGGCAACGGTGCTTGTGTTGTCGTGCACTAAATTGGCCAATGTGATGAAGTTTTCATGGGGCCTAGGATTTGTTATGATGATTACTACGATTGAAATGTTTTACTATCTTTCTGAGCCAATGGTTTTTATATGATGAGGTTTTCTTTTCCACTATTCTTTTTGTTATAGATTTTGGGGATGTTCTTTTCAATGCTATGCCATTTTTCAGGTGCAGTGTAATATTTTTCCCTTTTGAGATTAAATAGCCTAGTTGTAGTCCTCATAAGGAGAGGGAGATGTTATGTCATAATCACCAACATATATGTTGTTTAATGTGAGAACATAGGGTCTTTTTATCCAAAAGCAATAAAAAGAATATAAATTATAGAATCACATCTCATGATTTTAATCATTACAATTGAAATACAATTATTTTTCTATTACATCGAAAACAAATATCTAGTAAATAAAAATGATATTCATTGAGATTAACGACATTATACTTTACACGACATTGATGTTAATTCCATCACTAACCTATTTATTTCAATATCTCAAATATTGTATTTAAGATTTAGTAAAAACACTATTGGTATGTAAAGGATATTTGTTGAATTTATTTTTTTTATAAATTTTATTTAAAAAACCCGATGAAAAGAGAAAGTGTATAGTACTACAGCCAATATTTATATAAATAAGTTAAATTTCATAATTTTCCATTCTATTGAAGGTAAAAATAATTTAAATAATCATTAAAAGTGACGTAAATTCATTGATTTGTAATTTAATATTTTATAATTTATATGGGCCGCCGTTTTGCTTTCTGCATAGGAGCCCATCAATCTAAAGATCCATAAAAAGCTTGTCCGCAATTTTATCATCAAACTAGAAGGCAAAAGAGTAGGAACATTAGCCTTCTATTTCTCCGTAAAATCTGGTTGAAAGAGCTTTTAAAATACATGTGATAACTTATACTTAACAATGACTATGGTTAGAGATTTAAATTAACATACTTGTTAGTATATTTATTTATTTCAGTAGTAGATATGAACATCGAGTGTATTATATAGTCAAAAAGTGTATTTTAAAATAAAATTTCGATATATCAATAAATATAATAACTAGCGGATATCAAGTAACATAATTGTATCTCACAGGTTGAAGAATCGTGTCTCAATAAAGACAATCTAACTTTTTCAAGCATCAATGCAAGATATAAGAATAATTTATCTCATAATTAAATGAATGCTCTATGTTTAATAGATTGCATTCCTTTGGAATCTAGCTCGAAGGAGAGACAATTCATTGAATAACTAATAATCAGGCAACTCCTACAATTGGCGAAGTGGAGAAGCCTCTCCAAGTCAAGGTCACAATTGTAGTCCTAACAAGAAAAGAATTTTAATGAATTTTTCAGTAAGACATTGTCATTGTATTTGTCCAAGAGAATTTGAATGTAATTTCCCATCCAAAGAATTGTGTATATAAACAAATAAAATAAAAAAAAAATAAGAACGGCGAATAGAGGAAATAAACAATAATTATACTCTTATAAACAAGTTATATTGTAATACTCTTTTATAATACTTATATTAATGACAATATCGTAAATATATAAATTCTTATTATTAGATCGAATCATGTTAACAAGCATTATTTTTACTTATTTTTATTTATTTTTTCAAACTCTACTTGACCAATCTAATATTTTTAGATTTTATTGTTACATTGGTAGTCTACGCTCTCTCTCTGTATATATATTAATGAATTGGTGATGAGCAATAATTTGAAATACATTTTAATTAACCAAGCATTGGACTTCATAATTTAAGAAACCCAATTTCCCCCAACCCAGAAGAGAATGGAGGGAAAAGACAAAGAAAAAATATGATAATGTACGAATGGAAGTAAGGGAAAGAAATCAGGAAGACAGCAAGAAGATGATCGTAGGTCTTTAAAAGAGGACCATAAGAAACCTAACAGATCGACAAGTCATTTGTGTGTCCCCCACGAGCACAATATTTCCAAATCCAAGTACTAATTCTGGTCAACTACACAGCAGCCTTTGGCATCGGAGAATGTCATCGAACATTTCGGATAGGGCCCTCTCAATTTAAGTTACTCCAAGAACATTGAAAAATCTACGCAAACAAAACCATAGATTTACCGACTTCTTATAAGATCATTCCAATTCCCAAGGCTTTCCGGATTTCTTCCATATTGCTAGATCTTACTTTTTCAATTTTTTTTTAAAACAAAGATCGATTGCCATGGAAGAAAGAGCCACTGGACTTCTAACAAATTTGCTTAATTTTGTACGAAAAAAATGTGGGGATGAATCTTTCCTATAAATTAATAAAAAAAAATTCAATATATCCGAGTTGTCGGATAATGGTAATCATCTTGGATAATTAGCTCTTTATATTTTACATACTTCTTAATCATCGTAAGTTTAAAAAACAAAAATTATGTGCTAGAAGTTGTATTTATTTGGATACAACCAAATCTACTTCAACAAACCCAATTTCATTAATAAGAGATTTTTTTTTTTCATGCAATAGATACAAATAATTAACAATCCATGAATAAAATTATGTACAAAAAAAAAAATCAAATTCAATCTCTCAACAGGAACATGTTTTGTAAACTGGCATTACATATACGTACCAAAAAAATGCACATAACATATAATTTGTAACAAAAATAAGGCATGTTAGTGTGTGTGTGTGTGTGTGTGTGTGTGTGTGTGTGTGTATGCATGCATGTACAATATTAGTTGTACATATTACATATATGATAATTAATTCAGATATTCATTTTATAAAACAATCAAATTATGTATATTTATATTAAGTAATAATCACTAAACCTAGAGTTTTATATTTGTTACCAATAAATTAGGGCTAGACAAAATTACTTTCGTACATAAATTGAAGCTTACATACCTTACGTATACTAGTTGTCTTCATGCATACCACTCACCTTGTCATTGATATTGACAATTGAAAGCGATTTTTATGCACAAAATGGGAAAAAGGTTGTTACATTATTGATGTTAATCTTTCTATTGTTCACACTATAGAGATTTACATATGTTTGTATAAAGAATGGAGATGTTATGAATATATGATTAAAGGTTTTTGGTTTTAGAGTTTATTTGGTATTTAGATTGAATTGATTGTTTTATTGTTAAGTGGTGTGCATGATATTATGATTAAAGAGGGCTTGAATTGAGTAATAGGGATAAAGGGCAAAAAAAAAGTGTTAATGTTCATGGTTTTTGTAGTTGCATTATTGGTAACCAGTATGTGCATCACACATATTAAGAACAAATGAAGGTGGGGTTAAATAAATAATGTCATGCGCAACATGTATCTTGGACCTTTCTAAAATTGTAACTTGTTTTAGTTATAGGTATGTGCAATATACATTGTGAGGAGGAGTAATTATATATTTTTTTTATGAGTGAAATATAGGTATATGCAAAACACAAAGTAGAGAGAGTTAAAATTTTACACAAGTGAAGGGTAATTGGAATTTTTTTATGCATTGATAAAACATATACACAACACACATTACAGGTGTGCAATACACATAGCGCAAAATAATTGAATTTTGTTAGAGTGAGAGTAATTGAAATTTTGTCATATGTGATATATAAGTATATGCAATACTTATAATTGATGTGTGGTCTACATAGATTATAGAGCTTTAAATTATAATAAAAAATCAGGTAACAACATCAACGACTTCTTAGGCATACCTCTTAATGTGCTTAGTGCCTAATTTTTGGGCCTATCATGCTTACATATAAGATATGTCAATTTTGAACCTCTTTATAAATTCAGTCATAATGTCATTTGACCTACATTAATGACCCATCATGATAATCATTTTTTCCAATAGTTTTCCTAGTGCACATGCACTTGTTTGTCTATGATGCAAAATGATTTGATCTTTAGGACATGTGTGGTGAGTATCTATATATCAACGTTGAAAATAATTACAATCTTCCTATCTTGTCACTCTTGAATGCCATCAACATAGATCATGAACGCATTTAATGTCTCTTTTATGTCTTGTTGATTGAAAAACTTTATATTGAAACTCATTCTTCAAAGCATGCCTTTTGAATGCATATTGCAATGTGTCTTTACCTCTAAAAGTATCCATCACTTGAAAATCTTGTATGCCACTTGTCACTTGATCAGCATAAGGTGTCATTGGATAAATAGGAAAAAAAAGTCCAATGCATTATATCATGGACTGTTTGATTCTCTGTGATAGAAAATAACAATTTACCAATCACAATCTTGAGTGGTATATCAAAGGCAACCATACTTTGATGCTGACAACTACTTATACCTTTGAGATTATGATTAACATTCAATATTTTTTTAAACTTAGGTTTTCAACCAAAATTGATCACCACAATTAAAGACACCCCAAGTTAGAATGTTATCTCTTTGTCCATATACCTAATCATATGTAGTTTACAATAACTTAATACCAAACACATCCATAAGATTATCCTCATCAACATTATGATTTGTATTCCCCTCTTTAGTGTTATCTCATTGGGATTCATCACTCTCAACTACATTATTTTGTGACTATTGACCTTCAATGTTGGTCATTAAAGGAAAACGATAATGTTCTCTCAGTCATGGATTAAAAGGTTCACTAGATATATTTATTATCTTAATGGGAGAGTTATCTTCACTCTCAAATTTGTGTGCTTTAGAACCAATTATTGGAGATGGATGTCTCAATTTCAAGGTAATAATCACAAATACAAGAACAAGTTGGATTTTCTAGTTTTATAATTATTATATGGATAAAGTTTCACTTATAATCAATATGTAGATGATTATTAAATACTAATCTCTCATACGTCATATTCAATTTGGCTTACCACCATATTCTATTTTTTGCCAAGATATTTTATTGTGTTATCCCTTCGTCTTCATATATTGCCCTTCAAATCAAACTAAATAAACAACATACTACCTTTTGATCAATCTTATAATAGTAATATATAATATGAATATGAATTATTTAAAAGTTAAATATAAATTATGTTAAAACAATTTATTTTACCTATGATTTCATGCATACCCGAAATGACACGCTTGGTGGAAACTATCAATAAACCCTTAGTAAATGTCAAACATTTATAACCCCCCACACATTATACATTGTAAAATTTTAATAAGACCCGTCAAGCATTGCATATGGTACAATATCAATAAGCCTCCCTTGGATAAGACAATAAATTTTCAATAAACCCCTATGCTTTACACATAGTAAAATAATGCGGTAATACTTCACACACATTGTAAAATTTCGTTATGTTAGATTCAATTATATACTAGCAAAATTCAATTCATCCTTAGGAAAACCAAATCAATAGACTATAGAACAATACATAGTAATCCTATAAATGAACTTTAAAATTAATCTTTCATTTAAATATCTATATGTAACAAATTTTCTTCCTTGATTTTGAAATTTAATATCTAAATATTGCTACTATTGGTAAGATTCATTTTTAAATTAGAGTTTTATTTAAAGGTTGGAGGTGATAATAATCTTTGTGTTTAATTTAAATAGTTTGCTATGAAAATGTAACTCTAAGGTTGGGATTATAAATATATATTTATATATATATATATAGAGAGAGAGAGAGAGAGAGAGAGAGAGAGGAAACTTTTATTCAGGTAATGAGATGATGTCAAAGCAGCTTTTTGTCGAAATTTGCTAGCTCGTGAAAAAGAAACACTCAACGAGAGGCAGCCACATGGAAAATTTATAGCAATTGGAGACTGAATTTTATCTGACCTCGCGTGCAGCCACTTGGACTAACCCTTCTGATTCATAGCGGCAGCAGCGCAGTGACCCCCACAATACCAAAGCCAGGCTTGGATTTAGATTTAATCACAGTGAATGTGAACGTGAATTTTCTTTCATGATGAAGGAAAAAAGTTACTTCTCACGCTAGCTGTGTTGAAAGAGGACGTAAAGGTCTTGAACAGAAGAGCAGGCTGCAGCAGTGAAAGAGAGTTGAAACTTCTGCTAAGATCCTCACGTCCTAAAGCTTCATTTTGACTGAATTTTGGACTACTGTGTCGACTCTAACAATCCATGGCTTGATAAATGGATCTTCGATCATCTTCCACACAAGGAAGCTGTGTCTTTTCTTTTTGATTGTGGGGCCAAAAACTCAAAATTATGGGCGCGGCACCGCAACCAAAAAATTAGTCTTTACCACTACATACATACCAATATGGAATGTCTGTAGTCGGTACTCGTGATTTCCTTCGACTCAATATATTTTTGAGGGAATTTGTTCTATAGCATTATTTTGCAGGGCAGATCTACCCTTCTTTTTCTCATCTTAAAAATGGGGCCAAATGGCAATGTCCCACCCAAGGTTGGATTAAACAACAGATTCCTGTTCTTTAAATTTTAAAAAACTATTTATCCATCTGTAAAATAATTTTGTTAAGAAAATCAATTAAATATTTTATAAAATTATTAAAAAAACTCTTCAAACTAAATGAACTTAATTAAATATATAACATATAATCATATGGTGAAAACATTCATAACATCTTCTTTTTATCATTTTTATATTGATCGAATTAGGTTAGAATCGAGATTTGATATTTTAATCTTATGACTAACTCTCTCAAACTATCATAGTTCACAATATGTGTGAACTTGTTTCAACATCTCTTTATGGGTGCCTATTTACAAACTTTTTCTTATAACATTTCTATATAAGTGTATATGGTGAATGGTGTGTCCTTTTTATCAGTACAATACTTCTTTATAGGTGAATATTCTATGTCTTGGATGCCCCCTTGTAACGGTCTTCTAGAAACATATCACTTTATTTGCGAGAAAGTCATATTTTCATGAGTGATATCAATTTCTCCCTATTTTGAGATCTCTATGCCGTACACATAGATTCATGAAAACACTGAGTCTTACATGTGATCTACAGGATCTTAAAGTCTCATCATCATACTCTCAAAGAACATGATTACTCTATATCTTAATTTTGTTCTCATATTCATTTTTAGGATATGTTCTCTCATATCTTGAGTCTATCTTAACTCATGACCTCAAGCTCTAGTTTTTATCTGTTATGTACATACTCATGATTTACGTGTTCTATCTTACTTTTTCTTTAACACCTCTTGGTACTTCAAAGTTCCATATATGTACATAATAATAACTTATGACAACTGTATGCATGATTATGTATAAACCTTGAACATTTATTCATGTTTGATTGGATATACAATTATACATCAAAGCTTCATAAGTGTGTATCATTTTATCTAATGCATGAGTTTCTCATTCACAGGCACACTTAGTCATGACATGATGCATGGCCATGCATGTTTTATGCATGGACGTATGTATTCTCATGAACAACTTCCTTTTTTCTCTTTCACGGTTGTACTACAACCTAAAGGTAAAATTGTTTGTTCATCTTCGTGAACAAGTGTACACCCATTTTATACAATTGTCCATTATGATATCTTATGTGTCACTAGCGATCATATGTGTTTTTCACACAATTATATACTTATCAATAGAATCTCTAGCCTATTAGGTGTACAAATGTGTATGGTCATATGCTACGTATGAATCAAGTAAAATAACACGTCATAAGGATGCTTATTCGTGGGACGATTATGTATCCACATTTTGAACCTTGATTCTAGGTTATTTTCAACATGTTTTACAACATAATAAAGCCCCATGGCTTCATGTCAAGTTATAATCTAAATTTGTACTACATAGCTTATTCAACATGCATACATATACCATATTACATTACAAGAATCTCAGCTATCGTCATAAGTCAATGTGTAATTTTAACACGCTATCTTCACTGTAATAGATCAAATTTACTCTTTAGCATCATTAAATAACTTAACTAATACAATTGACATATTTTAATACTCACCACTAAATAAACCACTTATGAATAATTCTAAATCACCAATAAAACCCCAAAGTTTGAAACTAATAAAGATATTGTTCGCATGTTACATATATTCAAGACTAATTTTAACATCGATTCAATTATCACAACCCGAGATTTCAGATCAAAAACATCATATTAGAATCAAACCTAAGAATAAAGCCCCTACGTATTGTTCCTCCAAGCTAGTAGATTTGACATCGTTTCTTCTTTAATGTTTATCAGAACTCTTGTTCTCTAATGGTCAAACTTTGAACTATGACGATCATACTTCTCTTTCTGTCTCACTCTACGATAAGAATAAGTTTATTAGTGAGAGACATCTTTTTAGAATCATTTTTCTATGTATCAATTTATTCCTTCAAGGTGGCTAGCACCATTTAGAGTTCTTTATCTCTTCTCCGCTGATTTGTGGTGTCCTAAGGACAATGGCGTATTTTTTAGGTTTTAAATTTGTGGCGTTGTATAATATCTTATAAAAC
The DNA here is from genome assembly GCA_026122585.1 of Anacardium occidentale. NCBI lineage: Eukaryota > Viridiplantae > Streptophyta > Magnoliopsida > Sapindales > Anacardiaceae > Anacardium > Anacardium occidentale. Next base: position 136,791 of record JAJEJH010000229.1, read on the forward strand.
AATGTCACTTCATCTGTAAATAAGAATTCTCTTACAAAATGATGTCATTTTAATGATAGTCATTATTACATCAAAATGGCCTTGTTGCATCAAGTAAGTTGATGATTGCTATAGTAGTATGCTATTTTATATGGATGATATATATATATATATATATATTTTTTGGGTCTAATGTTAAGGAGATTAACAAACTAAAACAATAATTAGCAAAGAGATTGGAGATGAAGGATTTAGGTCCAACTAAATAGATACTGGGATGAGAATATGTAGAAAGAGATAAAAATGATCTTTGAAGTTGTTTCAAGAAAAAAATACATATTGAAGTTTGCTAGGTAGGTTTAGTTTTCAAAATGCAACGATCAAAAGCATTCCTATGGGTGGCCACTTTAATCCTTCCAAAGAGTAGATACCAAAGACAAATAAAGAGAGAAAATACATGTTTGGAGTACCATACACATCGGTGGTTGAAAGCTCGATGTATGTTATGACGTATAATAGGACAAACATAAAAAATGCGACAAGAGTTGTTAGCAAATACATGTCAAATCTAGGAAGGGATCATTGGAAGTCGTAAAGTGGCTTTTCAAATACTTGAAGGATATTTCATGTGTAACACTTTGTTTCAAGAAGAATAATGTTTACTTTACGAGGTTTTTCTAATGGTGATTTAGATGGTCAGAAAAGCAATACAACTCATGTCTTTATATTGGGTGGTACTAAAATGAGTTGGATGTCTCAACTTCAAAGAAGTGTTGTTTTCTCAACCATTGAAGCAGAGTATATGATTATCTCCCAAGCTAATAAGGAGATGATTTGGTTGAAGAAATTTATGAAAGAGTTGGGCCGGACGCAAGATAATAGTGTACTTTTCAGTGATATCAAAGCGTCGTTCATCTTGCTTGGAATCCAAGTAAGATGGAAGTATATTCAGTTAAGCTATCATCACATTTGTGGGTTGATAAATAATGGAATTGTCATTGAAGAAGATTCTTAGATCAAAGAACCTAGTAGACATGTTGACCAAGACTGTCACGACTAATGAGCTAAAGCTATGTGCTACCTTAGTTGGTCCCCATGGTTCATTATGTAGAGACATCACACTAGGAGGCCATTGGGTTCCAATGCATTAGAATAAGTACAAGAATATGGCTAAGTTTCTTGAAAATCAGTCTCTAAGTGTAAAGTTTGCTTTTGCCTAAAAGATATATTTACAAAGTTAATCGAGAGTCATTATAGAGTGTAGCCTGCAATTTGGGTCATTGTTAGTTGAATCATATAAATCTTTTATGTTATGTATAATTAGTTTTCTTTCCAATTTCTTTTCACTTTATTAATTTCCTAATATCCATATTTACATGTATGTGTGTGTGTATATATATAGTATTTACAATTGAAAGAATACTAAGCCGTTCAAGTTGTTACTATTTGGTTTCTTTAGACAAGATAAAGACGATTATAGTCTCTACTAGTCTAAGAATTGCTGAAGTTATGGAAATGTAGACTGTTTCAGTTCATGTGTTCAGACTTATCTGAGATTGCTTTAAACTCTCCTGCTTTGGAGACAGTAAATGGGACCTTCCCGAGGTTTCGGGCCTCTTAGAATTTAACCTTCCGAAACTGACATTGCATCAAGTTAATTTAAGGTCACCCAGGTTTCTCACAAAACAACATAAGTAACAGTAACATCGAGAGATTAGAAGAGAAGAGAAGACCTTCCATTACCCTTCACGGTGGACTGCATGCAATCTTTAGTGAAACTGGAAGACAAAATAAACTATATAGAATAGAGAAAAGGAAAAACTTCATATAAAACAAAACCAAACTACAACAACAGCAGCTAAAAAGGCTCAACATTAACCATAATGGACATGTTTTTTAGTAAGGGGGTCGAGAAGGCGGACCCCAATGCATGACATCAGGAGACATCTGACAGTTGAAAGGTGTAGGGCTAGTGACGGCCACACCGTACACCGGCATGGGCGTCCCCGCGCTCGAACAAGGCTCATTCGGTTTACTCTCTTGATGGTGTTGTTGATGGTGATCGTTTTGTACACTTTCATCGGAAAGAGGCAATCTATGAAAAGAAGGATTGGAGAACGTGGCTGCCACCACCACCACTTGACTTGCTGCCGTCACTTTTCCCGTCACTATCCCTCCGAACACCTGCCCTTGCGCTCCTGCAAGAGTTACACCGAAACAACAAGAAGACGAAGAAGCACCACCACCAGTATTCGGAGAAGGCGTTAAATAAGAGCCCGAGAGTGTAAGAAGATTGAAGGGTCCATGTAAAGAGAGCGAAGGAGCGTGTGAATTGGGTTGGCGGATAGTGACATTAGAGACAGAACCCGAAGCGCTCATTATCGAAATGCTAGCGAGGTTTCTTTTGGCGAAGTTGATAATATGATCAATAATATCCGCACCAGCGGATATCTCGAGGATGACTGGTTTTATGGCGGAGTCAGTATCTTTGGTTATGACAATGGGGGGTTTGGGCTTGTTCTTGGAACCGGGAGGTCTTCCTCGAGGTTTTCTTGTGGTGTTATCGGAAGGGGTTTGAATGATCTGATGGTGGTGGTCAATGAGAGTAATTTTGGTGATGCTGTTATGAACGGTTTTGGTTTTGGTTTTGGTTTTGGAGGAAGAAGCGGGAGTTAGGGGGTGAGGGGAGCTATGGTCGGAGGAGTCGTCGGAGGAGGAGTGGGGTTGGGAGAGGGAGATAGCTCGGGGGTAGTCAGCCATGGAAGAGAAGACGTAAAGAGAGGGTCCACACAGGAGAGAGTTTGAAAGAGAGATAAGGGAGAAGGGGCACGGAAAGGATCTGAAGGGTTGCTGATGGGGTATGCAGAGAATGATTGACAAATGCTATAATACTATTGCTAGAAAGCAGCTCTCAACTCAAGAAGGACAGGCGACACAGCCTCTCATTTGCCTCGTGTGGGGTCCCTTGTTCCACAACAGCACCTAGAATTTAAAAAGGCCAAAGGACATTTCCCACCCATAGTTTGAGGCGGGGACAAATTCCCACCCGCTTAAGTTTAAAAACCCGAAGTGCCACCCATTGACTATTAACTCTAACAGTCAACAGTAAGTCAAGGGGTAAATTAGTCATTTTAGAATTAAAATTTATAAAAATATAAAATAATATTTAAATATATATTAAAATTTATAAAAAAATTTTAAAAAAATTTTAAAAAATATTTATTTTTGAAAAAATAAAAACCAGCCACTGTTGCCGTGTCAGCGGCGGTGGCCGCAGTTAATAGAACCAGGTGGCCGTTCCGGCCACCTGGCTCCGAGGGAGGCCAGATCTGGCCTCCGGAATCGACGAAGGCGGCCCGATCGGCCAGATCTGGCCGCCTCGTCTTTTGGCGGAGGCGGCCATATCTGGCCTCCTCCGGCAAAAAAAAAGGCCGGAAACGGCTGGAGATGGCCAGCTTTGGCCCCAACGGTCCGTTTCCGGCCAAGGTTTCGGGCGGAGGAGGCCAGATCTGGCCGCCTCCGCCAAAAGACGAGGCTGCCAGATCTGGCCGATCGGGCCGCCTCCGTCGATTCCGGAGGCCAGATCTGGCCTCCCTTGGAACCAGGTGGCTTTTCCGGCCACCTGGTGCCATTCGCTACGGCCACTGCCGCCCGGATGGCGGCGGTGGTGGCTTTTACTTTTTAAAAATTAAAATTTTTTTATTTTTTATAAAATTTTAAAATTTTTTATAATTTTTAATATATTTAAATATTATTTTAAAATTATTTTATAATTTTTAATATATTTTTATTAATAAGGGTATTTTTGTCATTTCATCCAATGGATTAATGAAATTGGACGGAAAATTGGATGAAGGGTGGGAATTCGGGCTTTTAAACTTAAGCGGGTGGGAATTTGTCCCCGCCTCAAACTATGGGTGGGAAAATGTCCTTTGGCCATTTGGAAAACGTATAAGGATGTTTGATAATCATCCACGATTGTATGATTTAATTGTTTTACTTCAAATAATCAAATACTATTTTTGAAACCAATTATCTAAATTAAATATTATATTGTAGGAGCATAAGAAATCTGATTTCGAATATAAATTAGATTAAATTATTAAAAATTATGATTTAGTTTATAAAATAATTTGATTCAAATAGATAAATAAAAAAATATAGTTTATGATTTGAACAATTTTTAAACTAAATCAAGCAGTAAGTTGTGTGTGTATATATATATAAAATTGTAATTGACAAAATTTTTTAATAAATTAGGTGTACTATTTATTTTTTATATTCATTTTATTATATAACATATTATTTCATGTCTTAAATAATTATAGTTAAATTATTATTTATTAAGTATTAAATATTAAATATTTATAAGTGAATGATTTTTAGTTGGTTTAAACTTTAATCCACACTAAATCAAACACCAATTTTTAGTTTAATTTAATTTATTTTGAAACCTGTAAGACCTCTATATGGCAAAAATAATTATAGAGAAAGCGTGAATAGACACCTATATATATATATATATCAAATCAGCCAACTAAGTTAACAAAAACAATTATAAGACAATTTAGAAAAGTAACAAATAAAAAATGTCTAGTTAGTTTTTACAGTGGTTTGTAGCTTCTTTACAAACTTTTTAAGTCCACTTTTCCAAACAACCTTATTTAAAGCTTTTTTTCCACTATTTTTTAATCTCAAACATATAATAATTTTTTATTTAAAGGATTTCGCCCTTATACATTAGTTTTAATACAAGAGAATACATTCTTAACGCAGTTTCACAGAATTTCGTTTTACATTAGTTTCACATGATTGCATCTTAGGATTTTGAATTTATAGGAGAAAGAAAATCCCTCAAAAAGGCATATACAAGATTTATACTCACAATATTTATTTTAAAATATATACAAATGAATTCTAGTGAGAGAAAATGGAGAAGGATTTAAAATATAAAAGAATAGAAATGTAAAGCTTAATTATCTAACCTTTGCAAACTCAAATCAATTGGTTTTTATATAATTGGAGAGAAAAGAGTCATTACAACTAATTTGTGAGTCGTTAGAACAAATATGCATAGATGCACAGTCATGTGTCCTTTGTACACGGTCGTACTTCATTCAATAAATGCAGTTCAACGGTTGAAACTTTCATATCATGCTAAATTTGCATGATGTGTGCTCCACACACATGGTTGTGTGTTTCTATGTCTTCAATGCATTAAACTTCCAAAAGCCCACATGATCTTACGTATGATACCCCTCACGATCACCATACAACTAAACATTTTTTACTTGCACAGGCATGCGAACTTTTTCGTACATACGTGTGAACTTTTCTACACAGGCATGCACTGAATAAAGTATAAAAATGATAATACAACTTCTTAATTAAATTTAATGATCAATTGTTAAATATTAATTGTCAAATGGATATTTTTGTCCTTTCAATTTAAAATTTTAAAAATAATAAAACAAATTTTATAAAAATAATAAAAATATTAAATTTATAAAAAAATTAAATTAAAAAATTATAAATTAAATATTAAATCATTAATAAAAATTTAAAATAAGTTTTAAAAATTAATAAAAATATAAAAAATTTTAAATTAAAAGAAAAAGAAAAATCCACTGTCTCCAAATGTTAATTGAATTGGATGAAAAATTCTTTATAAGTGGATGTTTAGCTTTTAAAAATTTGATGGGTGAGACTGACCATCAAAAAAAATCCTGCGTGGGATCAAGTCTTTGGCCCTATAAACGTCGAAGATTTTGTCACACTTTTCCTCTGAGCTGATGATTACATTTGTGTCCATCAAACCTGTTAATTCTACAAACATCAAAAAATAACCAAAAACTAGAAAGTTTGATTCCTTATTGCCCGAATATTTGGTTGTGGAGAATTATGAACAAAGTTTATCTTCAAATATTATCAATAATTTATGGGCTGTTTGAAAGGATATTTGAAGACAAAATTATCAATATTTTCTAATTTATATTTGGTCTTTTATCTAGATTAATTGGCTAGTTGTTTCAAAATTATATTGAAAAATGCAATTCTAAATATCTACCATTGCTCCATAATTTTACAGCAGCAGCAAATCGATTTGTATAATCCTGCAAATAATCATAAGCAATCGCCTTTATAAAATATTAATGTCAATTTCTCTGAGCCAACATATCTGAAATAACAATTTATGTGTATCTTCATCGTTCTATAAGCTTTCCATCATTAATATATGTTTTTTTCTAATTTGTTAAATTATATGCTAAAATCCTAACAAAATATTGGCAGCAGAGAAAATAAATTAATCTTGCTTATTTACAGTTCATTTCCTTTCAACTGCCCAGTAAAAAAAAAAAATGATTAAAAAATTGAAGCTGCGTTTTCAAAAGATATAACATAGCACATTGGTTCAACTACTCAATGTTCTCACTGCATGACCAACCATCTATGTCATTATTTCACATACCTGAAAGCATGGAAATACTGTACAAAATGTCCATTACGCATATGGTTTTATGGCTTTTATTGAGCACATGAGAAGCCTAGGCTCCGTCCCAACCTCAGTCGATGCTCTGATGTTTTGCTGCGGCCGCCTTATCTGCAGCTCCACGCTTAAGAGCCCTCTTTGCTCGTCGCCCCATTGCTGGGGTGTTTTTTGCAATCTCTTTTCTTTTACTCTCGCGTGAGGAACTGGCACCTGAGCCCTGAAGATTTGGGCGGTAGACTGGCCTTGCTTCTTGCCGCCCTGCCCTAATGTATCCATTATCACCCCACCTTCTATTGCCAATACGAAGACTTGAAGAACTACTGAAGTAGACTTCATCCAGATCATCCTGTTCGTCTTCATATGGGTAATAATCTTCCGGATCATCATAGAGCACTTCGCGTTCCTCCACAACCAAAGGTTTAAACCATGTGGCCCTAAGAAGTAAGCACACGCTCTCCTCGAACATATAATCTTGAATGCTGTTTTATAACAAAACAAAATTAATGAACAATTATGCAAAAATATTATGTTAAGACATTGTGAAATCACTCCAAATATTACAAAATCTAGCAAATCATCCCAAAATATACACCTGGTATTTACTTATCAATGATCACACACACTTAGAATAGGCTTAAAATTCTAATTTGCAACATCTGTGGATTCATATAAAAATACAAGACTTCCCTTCTGCACCATATACTATATATCAGCCTGCAGCTGAATCTGTCCTCAGTTTAATTAACGAGCCAATCATTTCTGCTCAAATTTTCAGTGCCAATAACATCATCAAATCAATTTTATTTATTACACAACCACATCTCCAGCCTCTTAATTAAAAGGAAGTCCACCTGACTCTCGAAAAGACAACTAGAAATTGGGATTAGAGGTAATACCTGCCATCCAGGGAACGATGCACGTCAAGGAACTCAAAAGGATTTTTACATTGAGGACAGGTAGGTTTGTTATTGTATGAAGCCCATTGTAGGATACAAGTCACACTGCATGGCCAAACCAATGGATGAACATCCATCAATGCTACAATTGCAAGTAATTGCATTATTGAATAAAAAAAAATGTGGGTTTAACTTTCCACTATTCATATAGTGCTAAATAGTTTAAAGATGATATTTCACCCCAACAAAACAGAGGAAAAAATAGATGATTTTTTTGGCTGCAAAGTTTAAATTATACAAATGATAAAACGGTTATGCAATGGCTATATAAAGAGGTATAAGTAAACATAAATACATGAGCTTGAGCTAGGACTTTTACCTTGGCCACCTAACCTCTCTACCTCAAGTCTCTCTTGGTTCATCTTAACACTTGTACCCACTCTATTTTATTCACTAAAGTTGTAAAATGATAATACATAGTGATAACGTATATTTGAGAGTAAGAGAAATTTAGGAAGAGAGCAAGTGATACAATTAATTGTAAATACACAGGAGTTTTGAGTGACTAGTTTGGCTCTTAGTTTACAATATCTTCTAACTTTCTTTCTTCTCTCAACTGAATTTCACACTCATATACACACACAGACTTTATATTATTCACAGCAATATTTATTGTGAATATTATGAAATGAGCATGATTTAATAAAAAGGCAGTACAAATCATAACAAAGAGAATAATAGCACTAATAGTCATTGAACTATTCAATAATAATGATCATGGTTGCTGCGTTTTAATTTGTTATAGAAAAATAATCGACCTTTGATTTTGTTAGCCGTTAGGTCATCGTCCCCCTTTTTTATAGGCAAAATCATTTTTTAATAAGGTAAGTACCAACTGAAAGTATTTAAAATGGGTCAAAACTACTTCGAGACTAATTCTCCATTTTCTTAAAATATCAAAATTTTTTTATTGTAAATGCGCTTTTGATTAAGTGAACAATAACCTAACAACTAACAAAATCAAAGACTGATTATTTCTCAGCGACGAATTAAAACGCAGTGATTATAATCACTATTAGTGAATGGTTTAATGACCACGGATGTTATTTACCAAAAAGAAACGAAAAAGAGAAATATAGAAGTAGAGCTTTAGGCTCAAACTGCAAGACTAAAGAAATGATCCTAGACCCAAAAGAATGAATTTACATTTTTTTTTATTTTAATTGCCTGGTAACAATCTCCTTGGGATTTAAATGAATCCAGCCCTCTGATCATATTCATAGTTCTACTATTATTCTTTTAGGTGCATACCCATTTCTTTATTGCAATTTCTTACATTTTAGGCCTAAACTTCAGCTCCTACAAAACCGATAGTAAAATCTCAACTCACATTCCATTTATTTTCACTTCATTCTATATATATAGCCATGCAGAAGATAACACAGTGTTCCACAGAAGGAAGCAAAGGACACCAAGGTAGACTACACCAAAGTGTTATGTAACCATATGTTCAACAGAAGTAACAAAAAAGAAGTCGAGAAAACCACAACCCATCATAACGATTATTAGAAGACTGTTAAATCTACACTTGCATCAAATGCTAAACTCTATATAAGCCTCTAATGTTTTCACAAGCACCTTGTTCTTTAAAAAGGGACAAGGAGTCAAATCTAACATTCACACACAGAGAGAAGGCCAAAATCATAAGCAACAACAAAAATTTAAGATTTGTAACACAACAGCAAAAGGATTTAGAGATTCTGATCATACAAACCAGTACGCGTGCTCGCAACCTTTTATAAGAGCAGTTTCCTGAAGCACAATCTTATCCAAGCAAATCGCACAAATGCCACTGTGGTTCCCAAATCCCATCTCATTGTTCTCAGCTTTACTTTGCATTTCCTTCTAAACAATAAGATAACATAAAAAAATTATTTATTTTTTACCAGAATGAAAAATCCACAAAAGGAAACAAAAGCAAGCACCAATGATTTGTGAAATCATTAAAAAAAACTGAAAAATTCAATCCTGAACTTCTTCATTGCTTGAGACCAAAAAATCTAACCAACCCTAAAACTATGCCAAACAAAAACTTTTCAATGTGCTAAAAATTATAAAAATGAGACAACAACAATTGGATATACCGAATTATCAGGTTTTCCCAATTGAAGAGGTCGAACCCTTTTTCCTAAAGTAGAGACCTAACTTTAGATTACTTTATTGGAGAGATCAAACTTTTACTATTTCTTATTGAAGATACCAAACTATCACTTGACTTCCAACAATGATCAATAAGAATGGCCTGATAATTTTTTTCATTAAAACGCTAACATGATCATTTTAGTGCGCTGAAGCAAACATTTTATTCGGTGGCTGAGACAATTTTTGTTCGACCTTTTGTTAACCAATGTTTAGTTACGTGAATTTGGTGATTTAAGTGTGTGGATATTATGTTTATTAAAGATGGGTTTTTGTGAAAATAAATTTGGAAAAAAAGGCTTAATTTTGGATTTTAGTGATTATCCCTAAAATTGTTCCCCTTAAATTGTCTCTATATAAGTTTGTTCCTTCAGAAAAATCATTAAGTCCAGTCCTTCATTCCGTCACAGGTGAAAAAATGTCACCAACCCTATTCAAACTACTAATAGTTCCCCAAGAAAAACTTTTCATTTCGCTGAAAATCATACGAACAAACCGAAAGTTCTAATTTTGAACATCTCCAATGCTTGATACCAAAATCTCTCACCCTTTCGAAAGTATAAGAAATAGACCCAAAAAAAAAGTTCATCAAATCGGCTGAATAGGCAACACAAACAGATTCAAAAGTGTCATCAACACATATCTTTATCAGCGCTATTGTTTATCAAAAATCAAACGCTTACCAAAAAAACTCCAATTTTGAACTTCTTCATTGCTTGACACCGAAATATCTTAGTAAATCTTTTCAAACTTTAAGATATGGCCCAAAAACTCTTTCAAATACGCTGAATACGTAACAAAAAACATATTCAAAAGTTTTATCAACATAGGTTATTTTTTTATCAAGCTAACACTTTCCCATAAACAACACTAAACAATGAGATAGAAACGAACAAAGATCTTCCGGCAATAGCAGCGGTGAGAGAAGATGAAGTACCTGATCTGAGATGGAGAGATTAACAAGAGGGTCGACCAATTCTTCACCGTCGATCTTGATGACTGACGAGGTCATGATGATGCCGATTAAATGAAAAATGAAATGAAGAGATCTCTTATTTGTTCTACCTACTAATCTAAATCTAAAAATAAATTTATATAGAAAAAAAAAGTTTGAAAATACAGAAGAGATGCTGAAGGGAGAGAGTTTAGGGGATCAAAATTGCCCAAACACTGAGGGGGGTGCGGCGGACGTAAATACCTCCTCTGCTGTGTTTTTTAGAGCGAGCTATGTCCCACCCAAGTTTAGCTAAAATATCTTTTTCACCCCTTAATAAGCATAAATTACGCTTTCCCAGTAAAAATCAGAAGTCAAATCTTAATACAATATTAAAAACTTAAATTTTCCAATTATTCTTAACAATTTTACCTTTTTAAATTAAAATATCATCTTAAATTACTAAAAGTTTAAAAAATATTTTTTTAAATATCAAATTTATATCAACACTATCTTTTTCATCAATTATTTTGCTCTCATCATTTTTCTTAATTAAATGTTTTAGATTTTTTACTCTTAACAAGTCATTTCACACTCTCAATCCCACGAGTCATTCTCTCAAAAACAAAAAACATTCATTCATCCTCAAAATACTCATCCCATACCATAACTTCACAAGCGTAAAAATGTTGGTTGTAATAATTGAAAGCTACATAGTTGCCCTCACCAATAAGAAGGGAATGAATCACCAAATAAGAAATGAATGACTTCTTCATCAATAGATAGGAATAATATATCCAATGTTGGAAGCTACAACTTCTTTGCCAAATAAAACAAAGCGACGAAGATCTATAAGTGGTGAAATGGCTGAATTGTTAGGTGGTGAAGGCGACCAAGTTGACTATAGAACTAAGATTCTAGTTAAGAAGTGGGAGCTAGGTTATGGTTTCCAAATTTTTGTAAGAGTTTAATTGTTGATTTTTATACTTTTTTAAAAGTGTTGTATTATCATTTTTAAAAAGCCAAAATGAAATTAGTAAAAGCCTTTTTTTTTTTTTTTTGGGTGATAACATTACAATTGTCTATTCGTATAATAGTTTTTTATTTTAATAGTGAAAATTGTTATTTGTGTTATTAATAGAGTTACCAACAAGACCTAGTTAATCAATCTTGACTTAAGTTTAGGATCATAAAAAAAATTTGGATCGAGTTTCAAATTTTTTGCTTAAGAATTCATTAAAAATTGAGTAATTTCCGTGACCTTAAAAACATGTTTGTTATAATTCAATAATGAATATCACTAATTTATCAAAGCAAATATCAAAACTCAGATAAGTAGAGACAGTTTCAAAACACAAAACACCATAAAATAATAATAGCAAACATAATGGCAACAAATGTAAAGACATATACTATCACATGATTTTTTTTAAAAAAAAAATATATCATCTTTAGCAAATTCCCATAAGTCTTCTATAATCTTTGGATATTTCTTCAAAAAATTAGTAACAATTTTTAGTTCTAATTTTAAACTCTACAAGTTTAAAATCTAGACAAATAAACCCCTTCTTAGAATATAGGTCAAAGGACATGTTCCCACCCATAGTTTGAGGTGGGGACAAAGTCCCACCTGCTAAGTTTAAAAAACCTAAAATTTCACCTATTGACTGTTAAATATAATAATTAACAATAAGTCAAGGGGTAAATTTGTTATTTTAGGGTTAAAATTTATAAAAATAAAAATAATATTTAAATATATATAAAAATATATTAAAAATTATAAAAAACTTAAAATTTTTTATAAAATTTTAAAAAATATTTAAATTTTAAAAAATAAAAACCAGCCAACGCCGCCATGACGGTGGCGATGGCTGCAGCAAATAGAACTAGGTGGCTGTCCCGGCCACCTGGTTCCAATGGAGGTCAGATCTGGCCTCTTCCGTCAAAAAAAAGGTCGGAAACGGCTGGAGATGGCCGGCTTTGGCCCTAACGGCCGTTTCCAGCCAAGGTTTCTGGCGGAGGTGGTCAGATCTGGCCGCCTCCTCTGGCCTCCTCCGTCGATTCGGAACGGCCACCTGGTGTCATTTGCTGCGGCCACCGCCGCCGGTGCGGCGGCGGTGGCTGGCTTTTATTTTTTAAATTTAAATATTTTTTTATAATTTTTTAAATTTTTTTATAATTTTTAATATATTTAAATATTATTTTATATTTTTATTATAATTTTTTGTTAATAAGGGTATTTTTGTCATTTCATAAAGTGGGTTAATGAAATTGGATGAAAATTGGATGAAGGGTGGGAATCTGAGCTTTTAAAAGTGAGTGGGTGGGACTTCGTCCCCGCCTCAAACTATGGGTGGGAATAAGTTCTTTGGCCTAGAATATATTTTCGAGTCTTTTGGGCTCGAACAACTTTTATTCAAGTCTGAGCCTAAAAATTTTTTGAACGAAATTTTTTATTCAAGGTCTAAATTTTGTTTGTTTTGAATTTGAATTTTTTGAATTAAATAATAAGACTTCAAGCTTGTTCAATCGACCAATAAACTTAGTCCTTGAGAGGTGAATTGTGTGTTTGGCTGGTGTAATCTGGGTGGGACATTTAATTCACTCTTTTTTAAAGGTTATATATAAATAAATACTTATGTTTTATCCTAATATTTATGGACCGATAGTTTTGAATAATAACATAAGTGATAATAGAGTTGGATTTAAATTAAGTTGACTCATTTAAAGTTGGTTAAACTCAAATTCTTTTAGATCAAGTTTAAGCTAAGCTTGAGTCAAGAGAATTGGTTTATTTATTAAATTTGAATTAGAATAAGTTCAGTTCGATCTAACTTGTAAGTTGGGCAAATGACTTGATTGATTCAAGTTTAATTAGTAGCTCAATTCAAATTATATCAAACAAATATCAAAACAATATTATTTTATTTATTATTAGATAAAATAATATTATTTTATCAATAATCAATAAATTCAAACCATAAACCTAAACGACAAATTCAAGTCATAAACTTATGTCGAGCTTGAAACTTTAATTTTAGAGATCAAACTAAACTTAAATTATTATTAACTTTGACTCACAAACTCGAATTATCTTCTTTTTTTTTTTTCTTTATTTGAACTAAACTTGAGTCATTAGATATTTATGTTCGATTTGATTAGTATCAAGGCGTAACAACTGCACAAAATCTAGCCTTAAATTTTAAAAGCCTAAACATATATCATGTTAGAATATAAGAGTGCATTTGCTTTAAAGAATCTTTTAGTAGTAAAGTTAAAAAATCATCATAAAGATGATGTGTTTGGTATGATTAAAAAGATTATGATGATAATCTTTTATTACTTAATAAATCTAATAAGATAATATTTGATTCGATTAGTAAATTACCAAAATAATTTTATTATCTTTAATCAAACACAGCGAAATAGTTATTATTATGTATTATTTACTTGTGTGTGGATTCCATCAAAACTTGTATGTGAAGTCACAGCTAAACTCATTCAGCCAACTATTTTCTATTTCTTAGTGTACATCACCACAATTAACTTGATTTTCATGATAAGACAGATTCAAGTTTGAATTGGGTTGAATTTTGGATACATCACCATACAAATTAGTCTTTTGAACAGCTGATAAGTGTTACTTGAAAAGTCCTAAAATCATAACGATGACTTTGATACTATCGCAAAATAAGTTTTAAATTTTATTAGATGAATTTGTTGGGTTCTCTTGCCTAAGATCCTGAACTACCGCCAACTTCATTATTTTCCGAAAATCAAATATTGGGTGAATATTAAAATCACTTTATAATAATCTAAAAATGATTCGGCTATGAAGTTCCAATTTGCTGGGACTGTCAATGATAAGTTGACGTGTGGGTGATATGAGCCAAGTGTTACCTGTCGAAAATCAACACGATCGTCTCGAGGAGCATTTCTATAGTATTCTAACACATAGAACATTTCTATCCCTAAGATTTTATTCAAGTAATATAAAACCAACATTTCTTAAACATAACACTTTTATCCCTAAGTTTTGAAGTCATATGGTTGTTAGTTATCTTACGAATATTATACTCTCACCCTGAGATACACTAAAGGAATTAGGGCAATGGACGTATATTAATATTTCAGATGATTTTGAGAGAACATACCATAAGAAAACCATTTTATGTTTAAAATTAGAAGTAAATTTGTTAAAATTTGGGATTGAAAGAATGTTTTCAGAAATTATGAAGATAGAATTTGTGGAAAATTGAAGGAGTGAAAGTGTTCATGCAAATTTTTTTTCATCAATTGAAAATACACAATATAAAATCTTACACAAAAGAGACTATAATAATAATGATTTGAATTTTGAGATAATTTTACAATCCATCATACAATATGTTGAACCCTTTTGTGTTTTAAGGTAGCAAAATAAGGAATTAACAAAAATCTAAGGCATAACATAAATTATAACTAGAAGGTGAAATTGTAGAAAAAGTATTTGGAATGTCTATCATAAGTAATAGAAACACTTGTTCTACTTCCCAAAGTGCTTGTCAACTAGGAACAATCTCCTTTCATGTTCCCTATTCTGTCAAAAGTTAGACAAAATTTAATAATGAGGATGGAATGTTCATTTATCAAATAAGGAACTTTCATTTCTCTCTCTAGACAAGTCACTACGCATCGAACAACCTCATCCCTAAGGTTGTTCATGATTTTGCCAAGTTTGGAATGAAAATAAGCCATGCAGGTAATATGGAACGTCCTTCCTCAAAGACCAAAGGTTGGTTTAGGAAGGAACGTCATCATTCCAGTACCCATCACTAATTCTAAAAAGTTGAAATTTTTCGTGACTAAGAAACACTCATTCCAAATCAATGCAAGTTTTCTCTTACAAATAAATACTCTTCAAATTTTGAAATAACCAAGTTCAAGGTGCAAAATTCGAAATCATATGACTATTAAAGTTTAGGAACACTAAACACTTTTCAAGAACACTCGTTCAAGTACAATGAACAATAATACCTCCATGCTCTACATAAGAGAACAACCACTTTTTAATACCAAATGACTATCTCTTCTCAAATTCAAATGGCTACTCGACTTTCAAATTCAAAATTCAAAATTCAATATAAAAACACATATTTGGAGCAAGAAACTTTATGAGATCATACAAGAGATTAAAAGAAAGGGTTTGAAAAAGAATACAAGAGCACAACAAGGAACACTTTCATATTCCTATAGCAACATCTTTCTTGTAACACAAATTTTATATCCACTATTTGAGAGAATAATTTGTCCATATTTTTATCAGACTTCAGTTTATAAAAAAGTGAGATTCACTCTTGTTAATTCTAGGCAAATCTACTAAGAGAAAGTGAGGTCTAGTAATTATAAAGGTTTAATAGCACCTGAAAAGTTATTTGTAAAGTATAAAAAAACTTCATTGGAGTTTTACAACAAAAGTTAGTGCAATACTCCAAGGGAGAAAGCTTGGAGGAGTGGACACAGGTCAGGTTGAGCCAAACCACTATACATTGTCGTTTTTGCTTTTTTAATCCCTTAACTCTTTATTTTGTGTTAGTGTTAATTATTTTCTATAACACTTATCATTCTCATAAATTGGATTATACAAAATCAAACTTCTTTGAGTGGCATAAATTGTGTTAAAATTTTAATTATAATTTGTTTGGAACAAATGAATTCCACAAAATTTTATGAAATTCATTTGTAATTCTAATTTTTTGTGTTTAGAATGCAAAAAAAAAAAAAAAAGTCATTTCAATTCTTTGATTTTAATTATGTGGGATTAATATAACTAAACTAAATTTCACCAAAATAAATGAATTTGCAAATGAATTCCACAAAATTAAACAAACAAAATTTTCTTGATAAAAAACCTCTTTGCTTATTAACTCCTTATCTTCTTACATACAACACTTTTTATTTCTCTTCTCTCTTATTTCTCTCATTTATCAATACTCTTTTCTTATTTACTCTCTTCTCTGCAACAAGGTTTCTATGTGAACCTCTAGAACTAATTTTAAATTAGTAATTAATCTTAAAATTAACAAAGATAAAAGTATTTTATCGATGGACTATTACAATATTTACAATCTAAGATGAAAAATTAATAACTCTAATAAAAAATATTCTTTTCATGTGCCATTTTTTCCTTTAAAACTAGACACATGTAGCTTTCCAGTGACATAAAAATCACTCCATAAAAGTGTTAAGAAATTCTCATAAATTTATCAAATATATGGATCTTGCAATGAAAGGATAACTTGAACACCATTTAATGATTGTTTAATATATCTTTCTATACTGATCCTTTTTATGTAAGGATTTTTCGTTGAAAACTAGACTTATGTGGCTATTTTTACACCAAATTTCAGGCAAAACTCCTTCTATAGAGATGTTCATGTCACTAAAACTATTACCTTTTTGTTTTGTCTTTGACTAGCAGTCTGCTCATTGCACACTATAAAATTTAAACTTCTTTTTAAGAGTTCTAAAATCTTTTTCAAATAGCTAATTTGTTTTCGAAAACTAATTTCAAAGAGAGGACATCTCTATGCTTCTATGTGAAGAAGAAATGTAAAGATAAAAAGGGATGAAGGTTGGTATGAAGATGCCTTGAAGAGAGAGCATCCCTATGCTTCAATGTTTTAAAAAAAATTTAATGATTTTAAGAGTTTTAAGATCTTTTTCAAATTGCTAATTTGTTTTCTAAAACTATTTTTGAAAAAAAGACATCTCTATGTTTTTAGGTCAAGAAGAATTTTGAAGATAAAAAAGGATGAAGGTTAGTATGAAGATGCCTTAAAGCCAAGAAGAAGAAAAGATAAAGAGAAGATGATTTTACAAGACTTTGAAAGCTCATCAATTCAAGTGTTTAAATATTTAATTAATTGCTATACTTAGTTGATGATAACTGTAATTATACTTAAATGTTTATGTGACTAGTTGTCATGATTGAGTAATTGGATTGAAATTGATACAAGTATACTGTATGTGTATATGTTTATGTTACAACATGTGCTAAATTGGAATTCATGTCAAAAGGATTGAAATTTGATTATTTTGATATCTAATGACATATAAATTCACAAATTATTGTTTCCCCATGATCAAAATATGCAAGGTTGTTTTTTTGTTATATTTTGATGTGATTTTGTTGTTTTCTTATGCAATTTTTTTTTTCGATTCTCTGATGTTTTTATTCATTTTTCAGTATGATAATGCTAACAAGAAAGCCCCTATTTCTAGGTTTTGTGCGTTCAAGAAATAATTTTCCTTCACCTGGAGGGTAAGATGTGTGAGGTTTTAGATCATACAACAATTAGCAGTATAAGTAGCTGAGTTAGCAGATCCAATTCATTGACAGAACCCTGAATATTTTGACCTATTGAGGAATGTGTATTTCTTTTCCATTTGCTTATTAAAAGCTCACTCTTTAGGCAATACACTGCTAATTGTTTCAGTTTAGCCATCATTTTAGCTTTCCGGAATCAAAGTTCTTCCAGCCTGCCTCCATAAACCTTCGTACTTTGCAGCTATTTTAAAATAAAATCACATTTCAAACCTTTGCTCATGTTCAACTCTTTAATCGCTATTGAAAGACTAACTCCTTCCCATTATTAAGGGTTGCATTTCAACTCTTTCTCTTGCTTCATTTACATATTTTGTGATTCGGAACAAATGCACATCAAAATATTACTTAATTTTATGACATCACTCTTAATAATTCTTTTTCCACAACATGACTAGCATATTTTCTCATAAAAAATATGGACGATGACAATTTCTATATTCTTGGCAGGCTATGTGGCTCTGGACGATGTTGGCTCAAAGCCCACACCCTTGTTTGCAACAAACCCGAAAGCAAATCAAGCAATTCAACAGCCTTACATAACCACCCCAAGCCCATGAAAACCCAAACCATAGTTAACCAATTCGAAATAGACACTCGATCCCATGGGGGTCTTTTCCCCTTCCACAATTAGCATGACATGGGCTCCAAAATGAGTACTCTTCATATGCTTCCCCTATTTACAAACCAACGCGTGCTTACGATTTTGAGGCCATTGAGACAGTTCTTGATTACACCCAAGATTATGTTACTCGTCGCAAAGAAATCCTTTTTCACTGCCGTCGTTAACATTTTGGTAAGACCCACTTGGTTGATGAGGCCATTGAATTTCCTCACAAAATGACATCGTTTGACTCTGTTCGTACATTACAATCTTTAAATATATTTTATTTCACACTTAATGACAATGATGGGCTGCATGATGCCAGGCACTTGTTACATGGTTTTTTGTAAAATGGGTCTCCGCCCAAATTGGATTTAGTTCAATCCAATGTTCAAAGGATGGTTGCAGAGGGGTGACTGGGAAAAAGCTTGCAGAGTGTTTAATGAAATGCTTGAGAGAAAAGTTAAACTAAGTATTGTGACTTATTATCTTCCCTTTTATTTTATAATTCTATTGTTAACTTACTGCTAAAATTTAAAAGCTTAAGTTGATAGATAAGAGCCCAATAATAATATTTAGACTAAGAGTTATAAAGAATAACCTAGCCATTTCAGGTTTTGTTTTTTTTTTTTTTTTTTTTTTTGTAAAGCTGACTAAGGTCTCTAATTTATCCATTGATGTTGATTTTATGGACACTTGTATCTTCATTTTCCTCCTCTTGGATAAAAGATGGAAAGATGATAACAAATAAAAAGCTTAACTGTTTTCTTCTTTTCTTATCTAATTTGACCAAAATTAGGTTAAACAATAGATTTAAAATTTGAAAAATTCTCTAAATGAGTTTTTTTTTTTTTTAATGAGAAAAAAAAAATTATTAAGCCTTATGTTTTCTGAAATGAAACAGCTATTTTGTTGATGTTTCTCCATGCTCAATATATGTTTAATTAATTCTGCTAACGTCCATGAGCAGCCCTATATATATGGCTTCAGCCAATGGAGTTTTTTTTTTTTTTGGCATTATGAATCTGTTCACTTAAATAGTACATTGGGTAATATAATTGTTATATATATAAATATATATATATTTGTCTTTTCATTTGCCAATAGCAAAGGATTATTTTTTGTATCTACACTAAGCTTATTTTCCGGTGGTATGTGCCATCTATCTTTTCTTATGCCTGAGCTGCCTATGATTTCTTATTAAACCAACACTCAGAAATCCAATATGATCTAAACAAAGGATGAGATAGCAACGATTACTAGCAATGGCGAATGAATTAAAGGATGATTCACTGATTAATTTCTGCTGCATGCAAAACACTTGTTTGGAACGAAAGCCTCACTGGATGAGATTATTGAAGAGAAATGTTTGATATAAGTAGTGTTTGCAACTTGCAGTAAGGTTGCATTTTGGCAATGAAATTCCCTTTTACTACCACCTTTCTTAGTATGGGAAGGATTAAACCATAAAAGTATACCTCTTATTACATATATCATTGTCGTTATGGTTAGTTATAATTAGTTAAACTCTATGTACGGGAAAGGTTTCTTTGTTTTTGTATCTTGTATGCTTCTAATGTGGAGAAGAACACACCTCTTCATTGGGCTTGCCTCAATGGACATACTGAGGTAATCACCATGATCCATAGGTACACAAATTTCTACCATTCATTTTTTAAGTTCTTTAATAGATGATTGGTGTTGCAGGTGGTTGAAAAATTGATTCTGGCTGGAGCAATTTTAAGCATGTTAAACAGGTGTTTATTTGTAAAATTTAATCCCGGAGTTCGGTATTTTATTTTTCTTTAATATTCTCACCAATGTTTATTATATATATAAAATCAAATTTGCCACCGATTGTTGTTCAGCCGCAAGCAGATGAAGCCGTGAGTGGGGGAAAGATGGATGTCATTGATGCAATTAATGCAGCAGCAGCAGCACCAGCTGAACTTGGTGGTGTGTCAGTTTCCTAACTGTTTCAACTTGGTAACTCTTCTTCCCCCCTCTCTTTTTTTTTTTTTTTTTTTTTTTTTGTTGTCCCATAACGTGAATTTTTAGTGAAGCTCTGGTGGGCTCCTCCTTGTATTGCTTTGGAATAATACAAATCATTTTTTCTATAAAAAATTCTCCAAGATAGTGCCCTGCTTGTTAGGAGCAAGAAAGTGTAAATTTAGTGGTTGCTTTTCAGTTTTTTAATATTTCATTGTTTCTGAGATTTTGTTTTCTCTTCCGCTCAAACTATTCTTGGCATAAAACCAGGTGACACTAATGGAGGAATAAAGGCAAATAATGATTTATTTACTTGCTGTTGCCGCCGCCTCGTCCACATTCATAAGTATCTTTTACAAATAAAGTCCCATTTTGTGTCTCAAACCAATAATATTCAACGAGCAACAGTTGTTTTTATTTTTGTTTTAGCTTCGATTTTCCGCCCGTACAAAAGTTGGAACAACTTTCCCTTGGGAATATTCCTCCAATAACAAGTTCCTCAAGTCTTCTTCAACCTCTCAAATTTTATTAATGGGCTTAGGCCTAGCATGAGGTGCTGCTTATTTGTTTCAGTAACTAATACGCACAAATTTCTGTTATTCATTTGTGGGAATATTTTGCTTTGTCGTACTAAAGCATTCTCAAGGTAAAAGATGAAAAGAATTTCAAAACAAATAGCTGACGATTGCATCGTGCTTTCTACAATCAGAGCGTCTATTCTAGAGAGCATCATAGGCACAACAATTGACATTTTAATTGTCATTGCTGATGGCTCAATGGCTAAATAATACTCTTATATTCATTGTTGCCTTGAGCTTTATCGTTTGACCACTATAAATTTAGTCTTAACCAGTTGAAATCCTAACAAAATTCTAACAGCGGAGAGTAGATCTCCAACTCATTAAAAATTCTAACCTAATCCTAATATGAACCTAAGCTTGATCGATCAAAATAGTTGATAACCATGTTTGCTAATCTTTTGTATGGGTGACAATAATGACAAAGAACATATTAAGGGGGAACTATTATCCACCCTCTTTTTTTACACTTTGTCAAATTCTATTGGTGAAAAATACATTTTATTACTCTCAGTTACTAAATAATCTGTTCGGAGTTAGTGGTAGCTATAATAATATTAGAAATAATAACAATATCATAATCTTAAACTGAGTGAATGTGATTCAACATATTAAACTTATAGTTTTGTGAAAAACAAATCACTAAAATATAAATTTGTAATATAAATCTATAGATTAAGTCTAAGTCCAATAAGGTATGTTCTTATCCTTTTTTACTCATTCATCTTTACAACTTAAATCATTGTCTTTTTTATATAATTTCAATCATAATTTGAATCGTAATTAGTACGATTATGGGTTTGGGATTGGTTAAAATTGGAGTTAGGATTTTAATTTTTTTCAATAGTATATATATATATATATATATATATATTGTTTGGGAAAGATGAATCAAAAGAGTTTCCGATGGTAGGTGAGAGACTTTAGTTGGAGATGACATGGAGCTTTGGCTTTTTCATTTGCTAAGTTGGAATCAGATACCGAATCTGTCTTTTGTTGTTTACAAGTAGAAGTGTTTCTCGACGCAAAGCATAGTTTTTATTTATGGAAATCAAGGAATCAAAAAGTAGTATTCTCAATACCTTGTGCGTTTCAAGGAGAATCACTAGACTCCTGTGAGGCGCTGGCGCAGAAAGACATGAACTTGAGATCATGAAGATGGCCGCATTGTCTAATCAGAGATCAATAATTAATTGTATGCCTAGTATTCCTTACATTTCGACAGACCATGTCAAAAGTAAATCACAGATACAAGCATTTGACCCATCTTTCATGAGACAAAAGTGAAGCCTTTATTCATATAAATGCCCTTTACAAGGGGACTCAAACCATGACCATGCTCAATGGCTTCAAAAGGACTTCTAAATGATGCCCTATTATATAATTCATTCTATACATATGATCAACAATGAAAAAAATGAGATAAAAATATCAAAAGTCTGAAATACTGTTGTATCTACTTAAATAATACAATGATTTTTTGTTATTAACTTGATTATTAGGAACACAAACAAAGAATAGTTTAGATGTGGGGTTGGCAATACTCCTAGTCTTCAAGAAACTTAATTATATAGAGTTTGTAACCATATAGAAAAAATATATCCTAAACTACACAAATTTGTAATAATATATATATTAAACTCCAAAAATTTGAGAATATATAGGGAAGTAGCCTTTTAAGGAGAATATTGCCCGTTTAGGTTTCAAATTCTATGTCATCAATCATATTGACTTTGGGTTTAAGTTTTAGGAATTTTGCTTATAAATACTACGTTTTTAAATTAAATTTAGTTATTAGTTGTTAGAAAGTTGTGTTTAGAAAGTTTATTATGTGAATTTTGGTTTAAAACTATTAATTTGACTGAAAGTAGTTAATTTCTTATCAATGGACATAAAAAACCATTAGACACGATCGTGCCTACTAAACAAATCACAACTATCGCATTATTCACTGTAAGGGGGTTTTGGAGGTGATGTGTCTAATGAGGGAAAATTGGTAGATATAATGTTTAAAGGGGTTTTGTGATATTTATCACAAAAAATAAAGGATAAATTAATATTTTACATTTTAGTGTTTTTATTTTTTGTTTTTATTTTAATGAAATAAGGTTATTGATTATTTTATAAGTACTTTTACCATTTTATTTATTTTGACGTTAAATTGGTCAAAGATCAACATTAAGAGATAAAAAGAAGGAATTCACTGTCCATGAAGTGAACTTTGAGCCAAGGACTGAAAGATTCCACCAAGCACAATACTTCAAGGAGGAGTTGATAGTTTGAGGCCATGAAGACCATCATGAAATATTTTGCACAAAGCATGCCAACAATCAAAAAAGATTTTTAATAATACCTTTATTAAAGTGTTCATAAATTTGGACAAGCATAGTTTCAATGCAGTCCTTATACACCTTGTTCCCCAACACCAAATAAACCTTGGGACACAACTACAAAGTTTTAGTTTAGGCCTATTTCAGTCTATTAGAGTTGGCCTTGGTGATAGGTTGAGGATTAGTCACCATACTAATATATAGTCATATGTATTAGTGAAAGGAGCAAATCGTTTCAAGAAGATATATTTTTTGGGTTACAGTTCTATTATTTATAAGAATTTGCATTCTAGGTAAATGCATGAAAGGATAACAATAAGGACGTTGCCAAGATTATGGTATTGTGTTTTTGGCACCATTGCCTATCAGGTGCAGATTATATGAACTTACTTTTTCATATTAGCTAATAACCTAACAATTTTTAGTCATTACATGTTGGGTGTGTCAATATGGAACTTGACAGCATAACAATGAGGTAAGTGATGCAAATAGTATGAAAGGGTTACCTGCAAGTATCCATAATATGTCAAGGTCTCTTTGATAATGCGTTATGCACTCATAGAATTCCCTCTAACACTTTAGATAAACATTCATCATTACTATATTTGTTTATTTTTTATTTCATATATATGTTATTAGACTAGCTACATTGTATTTTTATTTTTAAGTTTGGATATATGAGAACCTAGGTAACCTGAAGGGTTAGGTGGTTAGATTGGGGAAAGTCAACTACATGTTATAGTGCAAGACTAAGAACATCCCCAATTGAGATGATATCACTACTACATTCGTTAGCAAGGTTGTAACTATCAACTGTTTATTTACTTCCATTGTGATCATTTTTTAAATGTAATTTTAATGTTAATTGTTTGAAGCTTTTAGGAGGATGTTAACAAGTTTTTGCTTCCAAAAATTAAGGAGATGAAGGAAATTTGTATCAACCAATGATGAACTTTCTCGACTATGTGGAATCTTAGGCTAGATTCATGCCCTCTTACTTAAGATTTCAAGTAGACATCTAAGAACATTTTTGTACAAGTTTGTGATATGATAATTGAAATGTTTTCCAATTTTGAGCAAATGGTAAGAAGCCTTATTGCAATCATTCATGAGCAATTTGATTGTCATATTGGAATGGTTAAGTCTATAGTCGTCTAGCTTCAACAAGAAGTTATGATTTTCATCCATGATTGTAATAACCCTATTTCTATAGTAAGGCTATTTATATTAATTTACATTAAGTTTGAACTATACTAATGTTGTGTACTTCAGTTAATTGAAGTTATGTTAAAAGAATATAAAAAATAAGTTGATGAATAATTGTGCATAAAGGTGAATGTTTATTCATAACGTGTCATGTGGATGAATCAGATAATGCATAATGTCATAAATAGATTAAATGATAAATAATCATTCACTACACGAACACTCGTTCTAATAGTTATTTTATTCAAAATTT
This sequence comes from Anacardium occidentale, assembly GCA_026122585.1. Lineage (NCBI taxonomy): Eukaryota > Viridiplantae > Streptophyta > Magnoliopsida > Sapindales > Anacardiaceae > Anacardium > Anacardium occidentale. The sequence goes on from JAJEJH010000229.1 coordinate 161,615, forward strand.
TATAAAAAGAGGCATATAACGCACAATTTTATCGTATTTTCACACATTCAAACATTTTGATAAACACTATTATTACATTTTTTTAGTGACTGGAGGCGATTTTCAATTAAGGGGAAAGGATTTTTGACATCAAACTTTACTACTAAGCGACCAAGTAGAAACACATTATTTTTTGAATGAGTATTGTTGTATATGTATTATGTGGAATTTATGGTGCTTGAAATATAAAGATTGTAATTTGGAATTGATTTGTTAATGGATTACAAGATATATGATGCATTCTAAGATTGAAATAGCATGAAAATTATATATATTGATACTATGTATCAAGTTGGAGTGTTTGATAAGAATATATTAGTTAATTTGATATTTTCGACATGTTATAAGCATAATTGTGGTTTAGAAATGTTTATGTAACTGATATTAGTATTATGTGGGAAAAGTTGAGAGAATTTCGATAAGAACCGACACGATCCATTGCTCCAAATGTGATGGAATGACCATTCCAAATATAAGAATAATTGTTTCTCGATAGAATTAAGGGTATGTTTTGCACATGAACCATCGTTCAAAGGACAATTACAATAATCCATGCCACATAGACTAGGTCACAATGAACATTCATACTGAAGTATAGTAAGGTCACTTATATATATATAAATGATGAAAATACCCTTAGGTCAAGGTACAATCATGTATGTAAAGTTTGGTAAATGTTCATTGCATAATGATAAACATTTATTCAAAGTCTTGATCATAATGACAAATACATAAATGATCCTAAAGTAAAAATAGTAAACATTTATGATAAAGAGAGTGAACACACATTCTTTTGTGATAAACAGTTGTACACAAGTTAGGAAAGTGAATAAACATTTCATAAAAGTAAATAATCGATTGTGAAATTGCCCTAAAAGTTTTTAAAAAGATTTTAAAATATGCAATAGTATCAAGGCATGCCTAAATTTGTGTATGAATTACAACATGAGCATGACTATGATTAAGAAAGGTGAAAAAGGCTTGAGTTCAATGATTTTATGAAATTATATCATAAAGATTTATATACGAGACTAGTTTTAATGCTTTAACATTTTTTTTATAAGCTTTTAGCCTTATAGTATTCATGTGAGCCTAGATTTTTGTAGTATACATGTGGGTCTCAATCCTATAATACACATATAGGCATATGATACTTGCAACACGTATGGGATATGTTTTGTTAGTTTTCACAAATTTTATGACACCTATGATAACATGTTTTTCTCATGAATGTTTTGTGGATATGTTTTTTATACGAGAGTTGTTGTGAGGGAATATCCATAAGATTCTTCAAACACATGTCCGCAATAAAGTACAAATATGTTAAAGTTTTTAACCTTCATTGTTATTTAGTTGCTTTTCGCTATCTTACATTTATTCTCGAGTGAGATTTCAACAACCCTATCAATCCTTTGTATAACATATACTATTTAATTATTAATATTTTTCATTTTTCGTTAACATAGGTTATTATGTTGTTAAAAAATTACTTCAAATATTTTGACTAATAATATCGAGGCAAAAAAATCGATCATTACATTTGTACAAATATCATAGAAAATTTATATATTCATATAGCTTTAAACATTCAATATCATTGATCTTTTAAACATAAAATATGATAACTCCTATCATAAAATATCAAAGAGGCCCCTAAAATAACAACATTATGACCCCTAAAATTTTGAAAAAAACACACTCAAACCTAGACGTAGACCAAATCACATTTATAACTCAATTTCACATCAATTATTGATAAAATAAAGTTGAAAATTTACATGAAAACAAGATTCTTCTAATTTACGTTCACAACAATATTTACTAAATATATAAAATTGACATAAAAGAAAAAATCAAAATTAGACTTAGCTTTACTTGGCTCAAATACATCTACTTCACCAAATTACACCAATCCCAAACAAATTTTAATTCAACTTAGCAATATTAGTTCAAGTCAAATCAAGTCAAATCTCTTAACAAACTAAAACTCAAACCTAATTCGTCTCACATTGCTTAAATAAGATATTAAAACGATATTATTTTAATATATATTAATTTAAATGATATCGTTTTAATCAGTTTAAATTCAAATTTTTCAAACTCACAAACTGAACAAAACAAATATCTTTCAAACTCAAAAACCAAATTCGAACAAATTCAATTCAAATCCAACACTATCTATAATGAAATTGACAGTTTGGCTTTACAAAATCGCGATTAGTGTTTAAACTGTGAACTGAAATTGTAATTAACTCAAAGGAAGTTGACTTTGTGTTCATCAAAACCCCAATAATGGAAGAATTTGCAAGGCAAAACACAGAAAAATAAAAACTGATTGTGCATGGAAACCGTCACACAGGGAATTAGGGGGTTACGTTTCAGAGTGTTTTAAGAGTGAGAGATTGACTTTTAACCCTAATTACGCATCCAGTTTTCTTATGCATAAAATGAGGATAGGAAACTATTTTAACTGTGAGGTAATTAGTAAAGCTGCACTTCATAATACATTATTAACCAGAAATTTAGCCAATCTTTAATTTGATTTTCCTGTGAAACATAGCACCGAATTAGATTTAAGAAAATTATAATGAGATTATTCCATTGAAAATTACAAATTGGACAGATTATACCAAGCTGAACAACACTGCAAGACCAGAGAGTTTGCACATATATTAACCATTGGTAGAGGTTTAGAGCTTATGAAGGCAAAGATTATAAAGGCAGCTGCATCAAGAATCATGAGAAGAGAAAATGAACAGTAACCTACACCAGAATTGCATACAAGAATCAACCACTTTAGAAAACACTGAAAAGTTGGAATTTGTAAGAACAGATGCATTCCTAGCTTCTTAGATTTATCAAAGCTGGCAACAAGTAGTAACTCCTAGTAATAGTTATTTATTGATGACAATGAGCAAAACGAAGCCTTCTCCACTTGCGTAATTGATCCTAAAATATCTAGGCCTCTTCTGAAAACATCAGCCTATACTGACAAAACAACACCACACAAAATCCCTATTCAGGCAGCTGAAATCCAAGATGGAGATGAATAATTCAAATATCAACGAAATGGGATATATGCATATGATCTTCAGTAATATATAGGCAAAAAATAATGAACTTCTAAATGAATATGATCAAAACCTGCCATTCGCACTCTTTCCACACGAAATCTTATGAATTAACAAACGAGCAACTATGGTGTTTTTCTTTTTTCTGATTCAATTTTAAATAAAGGCACTAGTTGTCTTAGTGGACAGACAATTTTATGAAACATAAATTACAAACCGAGCCAGAGGGGACGAATGTGTTAACCTACATGTGCAATGAAACAGAGAAGTGGATAAGTATGGATGCAGTCAATGTCGGCAATGATAGCTATGAAGTGCTTGGTTATTAAAGTAAGACATATAAATGCAACAATTATATTTAAAGAAAAAAGTATCAACATGTCAATTCTAACCAAGTTCTGATCAACATTTTAGAGAAAGGAATGATAATGCAATCCACCTTAAAAAAAAATCACTTCATTTATAAAATATAACCATACATCTAAAGGGGGACAGCATGTCAGCGGGCCGAAAGGAAAAAGGCCAAGCAAGCATTTACAAATACACCAATTTTCCTCATTCATGCTAGTCAACCTTTGTACACTATATCTAAACCAAAAGGATTCACAACAGCAACTTATCCCGATACCAGAAAGCAAAAATGACAGAAAACGGCCAGATTGATAACAGTGACAAAAACCTGTATATTAATTGTATAATAATGTCCACATATACTAGACAATGAATTATATCCCATCTAGACTGCTGATGGAGTCATATTAACCAATTCAGTGCGCTAAAACAGTGATACAGTTACAGACGCTGAAGCGTTCGTCCTTGATCAGAAAATAAATAAACGGGGGTTCAGAATTGACATGTAAAATAGAAACATTGGGGCTTCGGCGGATGAATAGTAATGTTAGAGGCTTTCTAAGAAACAACAATTTCCAAATTAGAAGAGGTAAAGAAGCCAATAGTACATCGAGCGTTCATGATTGCAAGCGGTTTCAGAAATGTAATAAGCACTTATGTGGGTCTAAAAAGACATCCTAGTTCCTTGTTTGGCAATAAATGATAGCGACACAACAACTACTTCTCAAGCTAAAGTCTAAAGCAGCACAATAATGATGAAGGCCACAATTACTTCCAAGTTCATGATGTACCAAACTAAACCAAAAGAACAGAAAACACAACTGGTGAAATAATAATATTTTAGGGCTCAAAATGATTAATTTTATGGAATGGGAAATGTTTAGAAGAATAAGTGAAACAGTAAATACAAGCAAGACAATATTAGAATACGTATATATAAAGGAAAGGTCTATACCAGCACATTGTCTCTTCTGATAATGAATTTATATACTTTACACTGTAGATTTCACCTTTGTCAAACAAAACACTGATGAAGAAAAAGACTAAAAATAAAAGAAAAAGACAACTTCAAGAAAGCAAACAGAATTTATCATCGCAAAATTTCAAGAACTGATCAGTATATCTACTAGCACAGGATTTTTTCACCTTTATTCTCCATATTTTTTTAATTTTGGTACAAAATAATTCTTTTCTAACAGTGGGAAAATTTAGTTTCCTTGGCAAATGCTGATCCCCCTCATATCAGTTCAATACCACGAAAGGCAAATAGAAACGAGGGACAAGAAGATTAAAACCAAGTAGCCGAAATATAATATGAAGAGAGCTATAATTAACAAAATAGAGGTCTACAAGGACATTAACTTACCGAAACCCTATCAATAATTAGCTGGCAGGAAAGAGGAATTGAAACTATTTAAGTTTTTCTTTCAAAACTCCTCCATCCACCTTAGAGCTTCAATTAATTGGATTACTATAGCCTGAACCACCAAGTGAGACGCCAACCCCGGCTGCATAAACTTCAGATGGATCAAGAATTGGAGGAGATGAACAGCCCCCATTTCTTCCCCCACCTCCTCCACCGACATCACCACTACTTCCAGCGCCTCCTAAATGCAATTCAGAGATGTTGGGAAAGCCCTCTCTTGTATTATCAGCTCCTTGATCATACAGAAACCCTTTGAAAACATGACCACCGATCTTCACCACAGCCTGATATGCAAACTCATCTTCACCATCCTCCACCGCCGTCACTCTAACACACTTGAACACTGCCGGTGCTCGTACTTGCCCCGGTAATGTCTCTTTAAAACTCGCATCTGCAAGCAAAATTCAATAAACCCTACTCAATTCTCTCCTTCAACAAACCCTAAACATTAATTTTCCAACACCACATAAAAACTGAACGTAAAGATTCAATCTTCCAATAAAATGAGATTGAAACAACAAACCTGGATGACTAGAACTAGTATCGAAGCTTCTTGGTGGAGTTGTATTAGAAGTTGAAGTATGAGAGGTTGTAGTCTGAGAGTTTATGAGCCTAGGCTTCTTGATACCAGACGTCGACCCAGAAGAGCCAGCTCCGCCCATGGCACCGGCAGTGACCATGAGTTGCCGCTCCCGTCGCCGAGCCGCCGGAACCCATGTACTCTTCACGTGGGTAGCGCAATCAAAGCCACGACTCTTGCAACACGTCCTACATCTTCCATGGCTACAATCTTTCTTGGCTTGGTTTCCACAGTCTTGACACGTAGGTCCTGCACTCGAAGACGAACCAGCACCATCACACGTAGTTCCTGAAGCTTTCCTGAGGTATGGAGGAGAGTTCTGATTCTGCCAAAACGGAATTTGACTAACTTTATTACGACCATTATTCAACAAATCTTGATCTTCCATACTTTGAGGGGCAGCTAAACAAGGCCCTGCAGTGAGCAAAGGAATAACGCCGACACCGACGCCTACACCGAGAGCGGTGGCATTGGCTCCGTTGATTGGATCGGATGCCATATTGAGGGAGTCATGGTGGTGATGATGATTGAAAGACGAGGCTGGAGCCACAACAAAGACGTCACGGAGACCAACCATGCCCATGCCCATATCGTGAGGGAGGCCATAGTTGATGGCTCGGGAAGAAGAGGAGGGCCAAGACCCAGGGGGAGAGAGGGCAGGAGCCGCACCGGGGGCGGGGGCAGTAGGACCGGCATTGAAGCCGAGAGAAAGGTCGTCGGGAGCAGCACGTATTATGGAGGAAGAAGAAGAGACCCAGTCAGCAAAAGCACCAGAATCTGAAGGCAATTGTCTCCGTGTAGTAGCCACAACTGATGATCTTGAACCCACTGGTTTATATATTCATAAAAAGATCAAATTTTGATGAAAGGAAAGAGTGAGAAGAAGAAGAAGAAGAAGAAGAAGAAGAAGATGATGATGATGATGATGATGATGATGATAAGCAAAATCTAAGGATGTATGTAGGTTTATATGAAAGGTGGGGTCAAAAGAAAAACAGAAAGCGGAAAAGAGAGATCTGTTGTGAGAGAGATGTTAGTAGTACTGCTTTGTTGCAGTGTTTGCTGCAGAAATCTACTTCTGTCACTTAGGCTTTTCTGAAGAAGAAAGGCGAGGTTGAGAGGGAGAGATGAGTGAGTATTTTGGCAGAGCGAAAAAAGAAAGCAAAGCACAGCAAGAAAAGAGTGGGGGAATGAAGTGAGAAAAATATGCAATAACGACTTCTCTATTATTCTTCTTCCATCTACATTTACATTTATAATCCCCTCTTCCATAATAAATAACAATCTAAAACACCGAGATGATGTGAAGATGCACACATCACCGACTTGAACGCGTGTCTCCTTAACATTTCTTCTACCTGTTTCTGTGTCTGAATTTCTCTATACAAATGCAACCAATAAGCATTAAACTGAAGTAGGTTGGTTTGAGTTTGAAGTTCAACCATGTGTGGATAAAGCTAAGCAAGCAACAAAGACTTTTTGTTGCTTAGCTTTTGTAATAGTTTGGTCTAAAATCATTTCCTTTTTTTTTACCATTTAAGTATATAAATCTTTTTTTTAACTCAAAATTTAGTTCTTCCAAAAAAAGCTAACTATAAAAGGTTGGAAGGAAATCAAATTTCCAATTTTTTGATAAGTTAATGTAATAACTATGTAATCCTTTTTTAAATAAAATGTTAGCCCCCCTTACTTTGAAAATCAATTCTTTGGCCTTGTTTAACAAAAACACACAACATTTATTGTTCCCACCATTGACAACATTTTAAGTTGCTTTTTCTCCTTTGATCTTGCTACTTTGGTGTTATATTGTTTAATGGTTTAAATCCAGAGACATGGTACCATCTTGTGAAGGATAAAAAAATAGCATTTGTACTTGACCACCATTTATGTGCTTTAGATTACTCATATGAAAAAAAGTGGTCAATTGCTAACACTACAAGTTTTAGCTTGATTGAATCCTCGCAATCAAATTAACTTATGAGTTGAGAAATGATGATGGAGACTCCATGACAATCATAAAAAGGCATGAAGTCTCACAATAGTCGTAAAAAATGACTCATAGCCTGGAAAAGAGATTCATAGTCTCAAAATTTTGTATTTATACATGTAGACGAAGGATGAGATAAAGAGTTGACTCTTTTTAAATATTGTAATTGGTTAAGGTATAATCGTTATCAAATTGTTTTTGACAAAAATTAAACATTACTGATTAGATGATATATCTTATCTTTAATCTTCGTCTTGATATTATCGATAGTGTTAGAACATTTAATATTAAGAATAGTAATCTAGTCAATGAAAATCTTGATAAAGATTTGCATGTCTATACAGAGATGAAAGATAAGATGAAGTGTTATCTCATTTTGAATGTCATAATTGATCGAAGTATAGTTGTTTTCAAATTGTATTTCAACAAAAATTCAACATTGTACATTAGAATTTTGATGAAGGTTTATATCTTGTTGGGAGAATAATTTAAGAAAAATCTAAATGCAATATGAATTTAAGGCTACCACAGCCATAATTTTCTTCATTTTTTATTTATTTATTTATTTCAAACCAATTTCTTCTTCGTTATTTATTTTCAAATTATTCAAAAGTAGTATATAAAATAACTCATTAATAAGAGTACTTTAATTATTTTTTTTATTTTTTTAAATAATTAATTACAAAAATCAAATAAATAAAGATAATATATCTTCATTTAATAAAATTAAATTGTGGATGAGTTTTTTGTTTATTTTATGTTATTAAAAATTTACAAATCTCTCCAGTCACATGATACCTCTAATTCACTTTGCCCAACTCTTTCTTCTTCATCCTTCCAACCTGTTTCCCCTCTTATTCTCTTACTCTCCTTTTCTGCGCGTGCCTTAAATTCGCCCTTTCTTTTTTATTTCTTTAATTCGAACTTTGCTTTTTATATTAATTTTGAGTCCTAATATCGTGAATCCATATAAAAAAAAATTTGGCTTTTGAAAAATGAAACGTCTTTTAATATGTTTTTATCACGGCAACAACAATTAGAAATATCTCATAAATTAAACCCAGAGTACTTGAATTGATTTTTAATATGAATATCAAAATTGATAAAATGACCTGAAAAACTTGTGCAAAAATAAAGATTTTCCCCAAAATCAACTTGTAAGAAAGGGAAGGCTCCCCCTAAATTCCTTGATGACGCACTGAAACTGAATAATAAAATTGAAAAAGATTTGATTATATATTACATAGCTGAATTAAAATGAGGCCAAAGAGGTTATTCCCACCTATAGTTTAAGACAGGGATGAAATCTCATCCTCTAGATTTCAAAAATTTAAAATCTCACCTTTAAATCAAATTTAATATTAAATCTAATAGCAAACAATAATAATTCAGAAATATATTTGTTATTTTAAGATTAAATTTTTATAAAATAATAAAATAAATTTTATATAAATATAAAATATTAGAAATTTTTATTTAAAAATTTTAAAAAATTAAAGCGGTCACCGCTGCAAATGCCAGCGGCGATGGCTGTCACTAACAGAATCATGTGACTATTTTCGATCATTTGGTTTCAACGGAGACCAGATTTGACTACCTTTGTCAGAAAAAACAATTGAAAATAGCTGGAAATAGTCGTTTTGGTCCCACCGACTGTTTTTGACCATTGTTTTTGGAGAAAATGACCAGACCCAATAGGGGGGGTCAAATCTGGTCTCTCCTAAAATCAGGTGGCCAAAAATGACCATTTGGTTTCATTATCGGTAGCCACAGCAATTGGTATCAGTGACGGTGGCTGCTTTAATTTTTTAAAATTTTTTAAATATTTTTTTAAAAAATTTTATATTTAAAAATTATTATATAATTTTATTATAAATTTTTATTTTTTAAAAGGGTATTTTAATTATTTTATTTGAAAATTTAAAAAATGATTGAAATTTGTTTCAAAAGTGGGATTTTAGATTTTTAAAACTTAGAGGGCGGTGTCGTTGCCTCAAACTATCGGTGGGAATATGTCATTTGGCCTTAAAATGAAGATGGAGTCCAAGTGTGAAAAGTCAGATTGAAGGAAGGCTTGGCAGCAAAAGCATGTGGGTTGATTGAATTTTTTTCAAAATTTTCATGTGCTATAGATATCTCAAAGATTTGAAAGCAAAGAATCCTACAATACTTCAAATCTAATTTTTTAATTCGATTCTTATTTCACACTTTAATGATCTTTCAATTCAAATAGTTTTCGATCTACTCGTATTTTTCTTACCTTTTAGTTTAATTGAATATCAACTTAATTAAATTAAAGATCATCGATTATGTCAAACCGAAAAGATTAAATGAACAACTGATTTTTTTATCTATTAAATCGAATAAAAAATTTCATCCCAAAATAATGTTCATAAAATTTGAAAACATATTAAATGAATATGTGGGAATGAAATGAAAGTGGGATTTAGAGGCATTAAACAGAAATAATTAAGGGTAAAAGGGTCATAGGAAATTTATATATATATATATATATATATATATATATATATATATATATGTAAGTGTTAAAAAAAGATGCGGTGGAGGTGATTTGGAATTAGGACAAGTGGCTTTAATTAGGGCCACCGCAGGAGTTGAGCTTTCTGTGTAAAAGATAACCAGAGGAAAAAACGCTCACAAGTATAAATTATATTTTCCCGGGATCAAAATTACATTTTCACCTTGTGCCATAAATATTATTTTTATTTAAAAATAAATTATATTAATAAAAAATTTTAAAATAATATTAGAAAATTAAAGAACTATTTTATCTTTAATTATTTTTATTTTTTTCACTTTTGTCATATATTTTTTTTTGTAACCAACTAAATTTTAGTAGTCGTTTTTATTGCTGATGACTTATTTTCTGCACTCATTTGATTTTGGAACCCATTTTTGATATTGATCTTTCTATTTTCAACTCATTACTATAATGATGTTTTCTTTTCAACTTATTTTGATCGATGAATCTTCAATTACTCTTATTCAAAAATTGACAATACGATTATATGATCTTATTCTATGACGTAGTTCAATCACTTTCATAGTATTTATTACATTTTTTTGTCACACAACCTCATAATTCTTAACAACCTTTTAGTTGTGACTCGATCAATAACAATGATAATGGTGAGATGTAATAACGATTAAGGTTTTAAGGATTTAAATACAAGTATCCAAATCCATAAAAATATAAAATTATAATGTTGAATATAAAAATGTTATTTCTAATTTTTTTAAAATTTATAGACGATAAAATTACTATTTTACTTTTATACTCTAAACTTTTTTTTTTTAAATGAAGTTTAGTTTTATTTTTCAAACGAAAAAATGAGTGAAAAAGTGTTTTTGGTTCAAACCTTGGGTGGGAAAATGTAATATACTCGTGCTTAGAGTTGAACGGGTGCTAAGGCACATGAAAACGGAAGAAAATGGCAAAGGTCAATATATATATATATGCAACCTTTAATTGGTTTTAGCTTGGCCTTTGGGACTGCGAATTTACTACTACTTGCTACCTCACTTGTCTCTAAGGCTCATTCAATTCTTCATGCCAGAAAGGGGACTTGTCAATTAGGTAGCAAGCATGTGCTAAAATCTCTCTTTTTCAAAGCACTACCACCTCTTTCTCTTTCTCTTTCTCTCTCCCTTTTTCTGGGTGCTGAGTTGGATGGATTTCAATTCCAAATTCTAATTTGTGAGAATTTTTTAATTGTAATTATAAAAAAAAAATTAAGCGTTTCTATAATTTGACATATAAAAATTATTTCTAAACTTCATACTGCTAAATTTTTTTTTTTAAATGTAAAGCAATTAACTTTATCCATGCATCTTATTTACTACAAAAGGGCTATATTTTTTGTTGTGTAGCTTGCAACCTAGGGGAACCATCTTCTTGATTAATTATTTGTGAAGAGGGCATTTAGAGCTGATTCTGGTTCTGGTTCTCCACCATTACGCTCTATTATTTTTAGGGTTCATGTCATCTCAGTGAAGGAAATCAGTGTTTCGATTTGAAAGAGAGAGCAAGGTAGCTCATTGTTATTATGAAAGATCTCAAATATTGTTTACAATAATGTAGAGAATTTTTAAGCAGTTGGGAGAACGTCTTTAATTAGCTTGGAAATTTAAATAGTAATTAGATTAAAGTTGAGAAATTTCTAAACAAGATTAATGTTTCCTAGTATTAGTTATAATTAGTTAGAAAATTGAGCGAACAAATCTTGACTCTTGACAGGTTAGGCATGCAGTTAGCTTTATTGATCTAGATCGAAGAAGAAGAATGATTGGATTAGACGAGTAATTATTGAATATTATTTTCATACTTTGCCTTTTAAACCATCATTAAAACCCTAAAAGCTTCAACTTTCGTAACCTTTTTTTTTTTTTTTTAATTAATTTATGAACCCTGTTATTTCAACCCAAATTCACCATTTTTTAAATTTACTCCCAAAGCAAAACCTAAATTTACAATGCAACGAGGCTTTTTTTTTTTTTTTTTTTTTCTGTGTAATCATATCGATCGTCATGAAAACCTGTTTCATATAATAATAAGATCACTATTACGTTATACAATTAACCTAGACCATGAAAACCTAGTTTTAATTATTGAATTGATGACAATATTTAAATATAAATTTTCATTTTTTGGTGGGCTCGATGACAGTAATTAGCAGGATAAATGATGTTAATTATAATGATCTAAACATGATTTTACTCCTTTAACACGTGCAGGACAATGATGAAAATGATTTAGATATTCAATTTGGCACTTCACAAACTTTCATTAAATAATTTTTTCTTTTCGTCAAATGATGATAACAATTAACAAGTCTAATGAACAAAATAGTTAATACTGGGGATTTGGTGCGTATGCTTGTCTAATCGAGACATAAATTAGTTTAGAATGTATAATCGCAGTGGATTGGTTTATCATTATCCCCCGTATTTTAAAGTTAGTAAAGAATGATAAAGACTATTCAGAGGCAAGTTTCGACAAATTTAGGATTAAAATGTATACGATAAATTGAGATTAGGTTTGAAAAAAATACTAGAGTTAAGTGGGAGATTCAGTAGAAGTTAAGTTGATTTGATGTTATGATTCCAACTGATTTATACATATTTTTTAACTGGAACGAATTTGTGAATTATAAAAAAAAAAAAAACAGATAGCGTAAAATGAGGTTAGGTCAAGGTTGCGATGGTGACCCAGCAAAGGCTGATATTAGCAATGGCCAGCTAGGAGGTAGCCTTTCACTCTCAAGGGGGTCATCTCACCTCATCTCTCTCACAGAGTCACATCAAAACGTGAAGCTCTCTATTCATGGTTGACCATTACACAGTGATTTTTTATTGCACTCTTTCTGATTAAAAATGATTTATATTTCCATTGTATTAATTGAAGGAGCAGGAACGCCAGGCAGGCCACGTCACTACAAAGTGCAGGGAATGAATCCAGTGCAGGTCTTAATTACTTCTAAATTTGGGGTGTTTTCTTCGATCAACGTGATTTCAAATAACTATTATTGACATTGCAGAAAATTCTTTGGTTGCAACGGATCCTATGCAGCTATCTCCTCTACCTCAATTTTCTTGTCTATATCCCATCGTCCTCTACTATTATCCATGTCTCCCTTCCAAATACTTCAAAACTTTTTGTCATTTTTAATATTTGTGGGGAAGAAAGTCTTTGTATATGTACCTTCTACTGTATTTATCCATATATACACGTAAACTTTTTATACACATAAGAATATATCTTACATGAAAAACCCTTATGCAGTCTTCGAACAATTGCATAAAAATGCCGTTAGAATGATGGTTTTTTTGTTATTTCCACAGATTAAACTTTCCTTTGTTTTTTCTTTTTTGGTTTTAGAGGAACTCATGTGTGCATTTGATTGTAATAAAACCCATGAGATAAAAGTATATAATATAAACGTAATTATGTTTAGGATAGATAATATAAGTAATTTAATTATGAAATATTAGATTATAAGATTACATCTCACAATTAAATTATCAAAATAAACTATCATAAACATGTTATAATTAATTATTTACTCTAATAATTCAATAATCTCAATTAAAATAAGTTATACTAAGCATCTATATAATCAATTATGATTATATTATTTCTATTATCATAATTTAATAGTCATAAATTATGCTTAATGAAGACAATATAAATTAAGTAATATTACATGTACAAATGAACTTTATAAACTTATTTATACAATTTAACATAATAGAATATGATTAATTGATTTTAAAATGATAAAAAAATAAATAATTATATCATTCAATCATATAATATTATTTTAATTTGTATAAATAAATTTATAAAATTGTTTGTACAAAACTGTATTGATATAAATTATGAATGTCATATACAAAGGCGACAATACAAGGTTGCTGAATTCGTTGGATCTAAGTATTGAGATCAGTTGCTTTAGCTTGAAGCAATAAGTTAAAGATTCATGACGCCTAATGTTGCCAAATAAATGGAAATTCGATTAAGACTAGCCTTGATGTTTTTATTTATTTATTTATTTTTCTATGAATTTAAATTTAAATAAATTATAAATATTATTATTTTAAGGAGAATAATAGTTATTTAAACCACCCATGGTTGAAAATATAATAAAACCCTTATAAATGAGTAGTTTTGAAAAAATAAAAATAAAAATAAAAATTAAGCAAGTATTAATTTATCAAAATATTTTTCTTATTTTATTAATTCTCTTATTTAATTAATTTATAATTGAAATATTAAAATTACAAATAAAATAATAATTAAAATAATACTTTTGCATTGCATGTAGATGAAGCAAGCAAAGAGACAACAATCATCCCATCCCCATATGCCAATAATAAACAAATAATAAATAAAAAGTAAAAAGATGGAAACTAATTGGACGGTCCTGATACTCTGTTGAAAATTGAAGGACCCCACCAGAGTTGTACGGTCAGGATGAGACAGCACGCCACCTCCGTAAATTTAGGTTGGGTTGTTCCCCCCTCTTCTATTATTATTATTATTATTATTACAGCGTTTCTCTCGAGCACCGTGCTCTGGCTTTGTGTCTGTCCGGCTGTGGGTGGTGTTAATACTTTGTCCGTGGTCCTTAGCCTCTCTGTCCCTCACTATTATTGTTATCATTATTTTAAGGATTTTTTAATTATTTTTTATGAGAAATTGTTGCGCCAACTAGGTTTCATGCACTGACAATGGAATCCTCTGTGTTGACCTTTTTTTTACATCGAAATTCCAATTTTATCCATGTCTTATTGGAATTTAATATACCTTAAAACTTCCTTTAATCTCTTAATTTTAGTTTTATCCTGAAATTCAAAAAAACATTAAAATAGAATTAAGATTAAATTCGAATTGAATCAAATACAAACACATATATGTTTATATTTGAATTTGTTTGTTATAATTTGATTTGTATTTATCAAATTTTTTTATAATAAAATTCAAGTTTGTGTTCAATTCAGTTCGTATAATTTATATTTATATTTTTAAAAAAATTATAAATAATAAAATATAATTAAAAAATTATGATTTAAGTTTGTGTTTGCATTCGTGCTCAATTCAAATAGTTTGTATTTGAATTCGTATTCATCGATTTTTAAAACTATAATTCGAATTTATGTTTGTGTTTGAGTTTGAATAGTTTATTTCAAATTTATTCAAACTAAATTTAAAAATAAATCTAAATATATTTAATTCAAATTTAATCCTAAATGAAATATGTGAAATTACATGATAAAGATTCATAGCTTGAACATATTCCAATTAAATGCAAAATTATTTAGTTTGTGCTTGGTCGATGAGTTTAAGTTTTAATTTTTATAATTTGTTTGCTCTATTAGCAAAGAAAGGGAAAAAAAAAATTATGCCATTTCTCTGACAAAATTATGGGTCTCATTGCAGTTTATAGAACTTAAGGGGTTTTTAGAGAAGAAAGAAAGTTGGATAATATTATTTAATAAGAGTCACGTGGGTACAGTGTAGTTTTAGATCTGCTTTCTATGTACTACACATCAGTTAAAAGCACAGGCCATGCCGATTTTCTCTCCTTTTCATCTTTTTATCAAGGTCTTTTCTCACCAGCATTTTTGTTTTTTTTTTGTTTTTCTTATTTATTACAAATTCGAAATTTTTATTTAATTTTTTTTTAATCATTATTCTTATACAATAACTTCCCACCTGTAAGATTGATACTCGAAGCTTTCTACGAGTAAGATGAGATAAATAACTAGATATTAATCAATAATTATATAATATTTTAAACATTTTTTGTCTGACATTTCACGTTCAAGAAGAGAATGAAAGATATTTTTAGATCAAGATAACAAATAAACAATAATAACAAACCATAAAGATCTTCACATTTTTAATTAGGATATTCACAATAATTTTTTCATAACACTCATAATAATGTCTCGAGATCATTCGGAATTGTCTAAATTTAGAATTTTAAAATATTAAATGGTCATGCATGGTTTTGGTATGCTTGTTCATATGTTAGAATTGTTTATGTAGCATAAGCAATCAATTGTCAAAGGAATCATTTTGTAAATTGGACT
Source organism: Anacardium occidentale (assembly GCA_026122585.1). Classification (NCBI taxonomy): domain Eukaryota; kingdom Viridiplantae; phylum Streptophyta; class Magnoliopsida; order Sapindales; family Anacardiaceae; genus Anacardium; species Anacardium occidentale. Next base: position 177,685 of record JAJEJH010000229.1, read on the forward strand.
TAATCAACAACTGCACACTATTGTTGTATGACCGTTTATGATTTACAATTTTTGAATAAATTGTGTCTCTAAGACTTAGGAGACACAATTTGGGCGATTTTAACTATTTGAATGATTATGCATAGAAAATGCGTAATCCTATATGACAAATGTGATTTGAAAAACTATATAAAATGAGGAGCATTTCGTTAAGTGGAATTGTTTAAAAATTTTGTATTTATATAGACGAAAAAGGGAGAGTGAAAGAGAGAGCCACGGAGAACTTAGTGCGTGTTTTGGGTGTTGAGAGATCACTGCTAAAATGATGTATTTTTGCCACGTAAAGATTAAATGTGATGTCAAAATTAAGGTAAGTAGGTTGAACATCCATTTTTCATGTTAAGAAGGGAACAACATGTTAGGTATGGGTTCCATGATTATGGAAATTGTTTTGTTAATATTGAATACTTGATGCATAGTGATAATTATAGATATAAAATTAAAGGAACATGCAAGTATATGTTGCAAAATTAAGAAGATAGAGCAGAAACATATGAAATGTGATATTTTAAGCATGTTTGAATGTTCGAGCATATTTTTTTATGAAATTGTGATGTTTTTCGTGACCTAGGGCTAGAGGCTCAAATTTTTGTTTATTAGGGTGTATAAACAATCAATTAAAACATGAAATTTAGATTTTTAGATAGTGATGAAAGCCCATTTGTAAGGAGTGTACAATTGTTCACAAGTAAGAAAGATAATGACGAATAGTGAGCATGAATGGGGGTGCACAATCATGAATATCGTATAAGGACGTGTGATTCTCACTAGGACAATAACACCCCTACATGTGAAAAAAATTGTGAACAGTCATGTATCAACCATTCACACCTATTCATAATGTTGAAATTACAAAAATACCCTTATATTGTTTGTTATTAATAGGGATTGAAAAAGTATAGTCTATATGAATGAATTAAGGCAAATTAATGATAATGGTGCCTAATTGTATGGATGAAGACATGTATCCTAAGAAGTATAGATTTTCGTTGAAATAAGTCAAAAATAATAATTGTATGGAAATCGCTTATTGGATTAAGCATTAGCTATATGCAATGTAATGTAAGATTATTGATTATGAATTGATGTTATGTGATCTTTAATTCGAGTCTTAGCTTGATCCTT